>CM042548.1:15321026-15381026 GCA_023630585.1 Cranoglanis bouderius | reverse complement strand
CGTGTTAATAAGTGTGATCTTTTGTCTTGCTTTCGCCCACATAAAAAGAAATTCCTCCAGATTTTTTTTTTTTATGTCCCTGAGGCACACCTCTAGTCTCAACCAGATACCCTGTGAATCATTCTAGTAAGCTTTCTGGACCGTCCGCTATTCGTATCTGTATCTGTATCTGTTTAGACTACATTATCTGTTCATTCTGATTAATGTATTCATATTCAATTACATCTCTAGTCTGGACAGGGTCTGAGACGATGGGACCGTCGTAATTCAAACATCCATTAAAAAGAAGTCTGCAATCACGGCTTGAACGTGTGAGTTTACTTTGACGGATCGGCTCGTGAGGATCCAGCACGGAAATTAATTATTCTTGCATACCACGTATTAATTCTGACATTTACACACCCAAAGCTCTCAGTGTGCTCAGTGTGCTCAGTGTGCTCGGTGCGCTTGAATAAATGGCAAGACACTTAGCCACGGCGCTCTCTTCAACAATCGAGGGCTTTAATTGGACGAGGTTAATTTTCTCTTTAAACCTGAAAATGAAACCTGAAAATGAAACCTTTAGCGTAACCTGTCACTAACATAACTGGATAAAACGCTTCACCCGGAGTGCGACTTCCCAGTCCTAATTAAAAGTGGATCCCTTGTAAACCAGTGGGTTTCTGAAACTCCAACTTTGTGGCAAAAGTGCTGTTGTTCGACCGAACTGATTGATAAAAGAAGCCTTTACAATCTGCAGTATGAAGTACACCACGATGATGCGTTAGAAAAGATTGTGTCAGGATTTAATTGCGTCATTAAGGAGAAAGAGGACAGAAATAAGATCGCTTGTCTTCATATCCATCAGGTTGTCCTGACGGCTCCGTCCCGAGCGCAGGTCAGGACAGAATCGCTCACTGTAGCACTGCTACCTTCACATCACACACTCTCCCCTACTCACTGCTTCATGTGTGTGTGTGTGTGTGTGTGTGTGTGTGTGTGTGTGTGTGTGTGTGTGTTTCAGCTGTCCTTATCTTTTTCTACATATCAGATTCACTTTTGAATGAATACCTGACATCAGGTCTCTCACAACGTCATTCCGTTTGTACACAACGCTTACTTCTGGTTTGAGACAATATATTTTCACTAACTAACACAGGAAGTGCCCGTTTAGAGGTTAACCGTATAACCCGACATGCTGTTATAGGAAATTAATCAACAACGGGGGTGATGTGATGAAGCTGAATCACTGTCGTCCCGAAGTGGATTATCCTGATCGATTTTATTCCCCTGATTCCACAGCAAGTTTCCAACACTGATACGTTTTATTTATTAAATGTGCAATGGGTGTTTTTGTTTTTTTTTGTTTTTTTTTAATTATTATTTCTTAGTACGAATAAGGTAGAAAAATATGTAGAAATTATTTTTATAATGGTTTAAGTGCAAGTGTATCACATGGCTGAGAATGTATTTGGAAAATGGGAATGTGTGTGTGTGTGTGTGTGTGTGTGTGTGTGTGTGTGTGTGGAGAGTGGTTAAAAAAAAAAAAAAAACATTCAAACTCCACGTATTTAACCATTAGAGACCAAATTTGGACAAATCCTACCTAAAGAATGACACGTCATACTTTTTATCAATTTATAGTTGGGTTTAATGTTGTGATGTTAGTGAGACAATTAAGTTCCTGTATTTTCTCTCTCTCTCTCTCTCTCTCTCTCTCTCTCTCTCTCTCTCTCTCTCTCTCTCTCTCTCTCTCTTTTCAAGTTAACAAGACAAGAACAGCTCAAAGCGTAAACGCATCTGTCCTGAAAATGTAAAGTTACAGCTTTACCTCTTAGTGTTACAAAGCGCTGACACTGGAGACTCCTTCCATACATGTTACATAAACATGTAGAAGAAAAGCAAACCAAAAATAAACCAACGTCATCTTTTTTGTATAGACATTCTCTAAACTTTACATACAAAGTGCATGCATATACATATATTAAAAAGTCCAATGGTATGATATTAAAGATAATACAAACAAACAAATAAACAGGTATGATTATAATATATACTTTTAAAGGTAAGCACTATTAAATATGGGTTTTAAGACATTTCTTAAAGATGTTCAGAGAATCTGATAGAGTGTGAGTGTGTATGGCTAATTATTTTATTATTACTTTGATACACTTGAAGGAAGAAAGAGTTCTTTGGATGGTTCCTAAAATGGTTCCTGTAAAAGGACAATCATAGAATTGTTTAGTGTTGCAGAATTAAGCCCCCAATCTGTTCAGGAACGCTACGTGTCCGTCTAGTTACGATTCCTCGGGTACGCTCCGGATCCATCAGGATGAAGCGCTTAGTGGTCTTAAAATGTGTTTTTGCTGCATGAACATGTTTTTATTGTGAACTTCTACATTTTCCTCTGTAATGGTCTGAGGTGAGCGTTCCGGTTATCTTTCCCAGACAAAATCTGACAAAATCCAGCTCTCTCAAGACTTTTCCTGGTGAAGCAAAAGATCTACGACAACGAACTCCATTTCACGACTCCAGCTCATGAATCCGGAAAAACCTAGACTGAGACGAAGCAAAGGTCAGAGGTTATGTTAACCCTGGGAATATGCTCAGAGCTGCCGCTCCCTCTGGGAGTAAACTTGACTCCTTTCTGATCCTCCCTGAGCGGAGAGAGAGCGTGGTCAAGCTGTCGTCCATATCTCCATCGCTTTAACGCTTTGAGCCACCGTTCATCATATACACTCCATTTCACCGGGCCACTAATCAGACCTGCCACCGATACACACACTATTGATTTACTATTCGGCTGAGCACCAACCGGCACCAAAAGTCCTGCATTAATCACAGAAATGATACTGGCATGTTTGGAGCTAATGATGTTTTACTTGGTGAAATTATGAAAAGTACCACATATTATCGCACTTATTATTTTTATGAAGCTACGACACCCAGGAATGTTTCCGAAATCCATTTAAAGGAAGACGTTAAATGTTTATTAAAAGTTAAAAGTTCTCTGTACTTTTACCAATAACAAATATCAATGTGTCATTTTTTATTTTTTTTTTTAAGATAAAAGTTCAGACCCCCACCCCCCCAAAAAAGGACTGTTTAGCTGCAGGTACGGAAGCCAGGTCCCATCCAGAGCCGAGCATTTATCAGCCCCCTAAGTGGCTATAACAAAAGCAATGCTCCCTGGGAGAGAAGCTGACAGCAGTTTTCCCTCGGATCGATCTCGCCGCTGCCTCTGAGTGCTCCAGTTTATGACAAAAGAGTTCACGACACCGCAGTCAGAAAGTCAATACCGTGATAAATACTCTCCTTCTGTTGGTCCCTTGTCCAGCACTTTACCAGGCATTTGCCGTGACAGTTATTACTACTGCAGTAAATCCATGGAGTAGTTCAGGACGGCTCAGAGAGAGAGAGAAAGAGAGAGAGAGGGAGAGAGAGAGAGAGACAGGCAGAGAGACAGAAAAAAAAACCCTCACTGCCAAATTTATGAGCCCAGGCTTCAGAAGTTTACTTAATTTAAAGACTGCATATATATGACGCAGGGTCAGTGTGAGTGTGTGTGTTTGTGTGTGTGTGTGTGTGTGTGTGTGTGTGTGTGTGTGTGTGTGTGTGTGTGTGGTTCCTTAAGGGCTGGAAGGGGATTTTCCCGTATCGACTGCTGGTGCAAGCAGCTTAAACCTGATTTAGACAAAAGCAGAGGTTGATATTTATCAGGTCAGAATCAGTTCATTAAGTGTGATGTTTCTGTAACAAGCACATTTAACACGTGGCATGAAATAAACACTGCAGCAGTGATAAACTGTTATTACATGTTATAAGGCTACTATTACACTGCATTTGTGTACAGAGATTTAAATTTCATTTACAATGCAAGGTTGCACGAGAAGGCTGGGCTGTGTGTGTGTGTGTGTGTGTGTGTGTGTGTGTGTGTGTGTGTGTGTGTGTGTGTGTGTGTGTGTGTGTGTTTGTTTGTTTGTTTGATCAATTTTAACTTACATAATTACTTTCTTATTTGCATACTAATTGATTTATTTGCTTATGTAAGGTATATATGTTTGTCTACTTTTATTTGTGTTTGTTTGTTTGTTTGTTTACTAAGCTATATTTTTGCTTACATAATTACTTGCTTATTTACATATTAATTTATTAATTTGATTATGTATATACATTTGTCTACTTTTATTTGTGTTTGTTTGTTTGGTAGTTAGTTATTGTACTCATTTATATAACTACATGTTTGCTTGTTTACTAAACTATATTTTTTGCTTACAAAATTACTTGCTTATTTATATAATTACATATATGCTTGTTTACATGCTTTCACTTACTTTTAACTATGCTTTTTTTGTTCGTTTGTTAATTTTTTATTTACTAAGATACATTTTTACTTGCATAATTTTGCACTTACTCTTATTTACATACCAATCGACTTATTTCCTTATGTATATGCATTCATTTGCTTTTATTTGTGTTCAATATGTTTGTTTGTTTACTAAGGTACTGCATTATTAATTTATATAACTACATGTTTGTTTGTTTGTTTGTTTACCAAGCTATATTTTAAACTGTGTTTGTCATTTACTGAAGTATATTTTTACCTACATAATGAATTGCTTTCTTATTATTTATTTTTTTTTTGTTTATTTGTTTATTTATGTGCCTACTTACTTGCTAATTTATTACTTATAAATTTATTTATTTATCTACTTATTTGCTTTACGTATATATATTTATCTGATTATATACTTACCTGCTTATTTACAGACTTAATTATTTTCTTCCTTATTAACTTATTTACTGACTTGCATATTTGTTTATTTCTAAATAATTATATATTGTTATAACTATATTTTTTTAAACGAACATATTAATAAAGAAATATTTATTTAATTAGGTGCAAAGTTATATTTATACTTGTGTAATTACATGCTTGTTTGTTTGTTCAATTCATTCATTCATTTATGCTACTTGCATGTTTGTTTTTACACGCATATTTACTTACTTATATTTAATTGCTTATTTGATTATTTACTTTATTTACTTATTAGCATATTTGTTTGTTTGTTTGTTTGTTTTTGTTTACCGATTAAATGCAGATGTTTTTGCTTACTTACTCAATTGTGTACAGACTTACTTCTTTATTCGCTTACTTTTTTCTTTTTTAAGTTATTTATTTAGTTAGTTTTATTTTGTTTGTTTGTTTGTTTGTTTCGCATAGCATCTAATCCCGAGCACACTAATAAATGTTTGCTAGCAGCGCATGTCCATGTTAATACTATTAACACATCGTATTTAGTATTAAAGAAATGTCTCAGGGATACTTTGATTTAAATATTTCACATTAATTAAGTGCACGTTTAGCGCATGCGGCGAGAAACAGCCAAGCTCTAATCCAACACAAATCCGTTTAGGGTTAAAAAGTCCGTATCCCTGCGCTCAGAATCACATTAAGATTAAGCTGATGAAAATTAAAAATGGTGTATAAAAAAAAAAAAATAAAGTAGAATATCATCTTTGCTCCTTTGCATCTCGGATGTGTTTGTAGAGAAAAATCACATTATACAGTACACACTGTAGAACCTGAATGTAAAGCCTGGTGAACTACAGGGTGATAAAAGTACACAGAGCGTGAGATTTTCACTCAGAAAGTCGATGTATGTGGTGGTATTAGGTAGAGCGATGAGAGAAAGAGAAATCTGTATGGAAAAGACGTGGTTAAGATTAGCTCAGGTGTGTTCCTGTGGAGAGAAGCTCCTCACAGTGGATTTATTCCAGTAGAGAGGAGGGTAACTACCTGGAACGGCTTCCTGTCGGGAGAAGAGCTCTGCCTAATGTGAACCACGCTCACACCATCACTCCGCTAAAGAGTGTGTGTGTGTGGTGTGTGTGTGTGTGGTGTGTGTGGAGCGGAGCGGGAACATTACTGCACATCCACACACATCTGCTCACACACATTGACACACCGTCTAGACTGAGAGTGAATCAGTCTGTTAATGATGCTACTGAGTCCAGCACTAGACGTTGATTGACGTCATGATTCTTCATTCGTTCTTCTCCAAGAAAAAAAAAAAAAAATCGAAACATTAGTGACAACACAAATACATCTGAGACTCCTATGCTACTCCTAAATGCTTGCTTGGCCAACATCAATCTCGTCGTACCTTTTTATAGAGGAGAAGAATCGTTTTCACTCGTATTAAGATTCACACACAGACTCACCGACTCCCGTTTTCCAGGCTTCATCTGCCTCAGATTCCTGTCTTCTCCTGTTATAGCCCATCTACAACAATCTAGGTTCAACATGCTGTGTGTCCTGAGATGCATTTCTGCTCACCACGGTTGTAAAGAGTGTTTACCTGAGTTACCATTCTCCTCTGAGCCATTCTGTTTACACTTTACAGTTTCTTGCTAACATGACATGCATTAATTTTTGAAACGCCAGAATGCCATCGCTAGCCTCTCCTTGTTTGTTATTGTGTGTTAACGTGACTTAACGAAAGTGTGTGGCGGCTCGAACTTGCCATCGTACACGTACGACCGCGTCTTTTACACGTAGCTCCTTCATCAGGAAGCGGATGTAGAGTAATAACTTTACTCTAACGACATTTACTTACGTTCATTGCATTAGATACACTTGATTAAATGAAAGTGGTGGCATTTCATCATGCTAGTCCTAGCTAGCTAGCATTGGCTCAGCCTGAAAAGACAGCAGATTCTAGTATAACATTGTTTCTATAGTAAGATCATATACATGTATACGCTTCAGATTTAAAGATGATGTGCAATCAATGATATGAATTTTGCTGTAAGTAGATGTTTATTTAACATTTATGGAAGGAGTCTCCGTTCATTGAGAAAAAAAACGACGATGCATTTCCTAATTGATTTTCAGTATTTCGTCATTGCCAAGTTTTTTTTTTTTTCCCATCTTATAGGCAGATGGATATATAGAATATTGTACATACCAGGGGAAAGAGGGGGAAAAAATAACCCACTCCCCAGCCGAGTATTTGGTTGATCATCAAACTGAGTGATTATTTCGGAATGTAACAGCTGTGTGAGCCGGAGTGAATAGGGCAGACGTGCGTATGGCCATTCCTGCCACGCTGCTGTAATAATCTCAGAGTAATAATGGCTGCAGAGCGTGTGAGGAGTGTGTGAGTAGGCGGATCAGGAGGTGCGGGGAGATTAGGCCTTCGGTGGCTCAGCCGTGCCAAAGTGTAGCCATGCGTCACACCGGCGCTGTTGTTCTCCTCCGTCTCTGGAGTGAAGAGGGACACTCATGGCTCCCACTGATAACTTGTCTCACCCGGCAGACAAGCCAGGCTTACCTCAGCTCCTCACACACACACACACATACATCACGACATATTAACACACACACACACACACACACACACACACACACACACACACACACACACACACACACACACACACACACTCCTCAAGCCAAACTACTGTACATGCTCACCACTGAGCATCAAAGAGTTTTCAATTACACGGAAATATTGTGAACGTTTGGCCTCTAAACTCGTTAGATTTCATCAAGACGTATTCTTTTTTTCTCACTGATCATCATTTTGATGATAAAAATATCATATCACGCTTTTTACGATACACAGGCATTTCTACGATACACAATATGTACGTATCACGATAAATATACTCTAAAACAAAAAGTAATGTTTATTTATTAAAAGGGGAAAAAATATTATATAATTGGGAAAAAGATTAAGTATAAAATCAGCTGCGTAAAGTAAGTTTGGAATTATTTTTAAAAATATATTAACAAATCATGGTGCTCATGATATCTCTAAAAAGCGTAAACATAATTAAGCACGACATCGATATTATATCGTCATATCGCCCATCCATTTTTTTTTTTATTTGAGAAAACACTGTACTAGCAGACCATCCGACATTCCTAACTACCTCCTTCCCTATGATTCTTTCCCCGAAGCCACTTTAAAAAGTGTTACCTGCAGCGTAGCAGAGCAGCTAATCCACTAACCGATCCACTCACCTGTCTAATCCTCCTGTTCTTTTTTCCCCTTTGTCACAGGAGTCCTGACAGCACCATTCCCAGAAGAGCAGACTCGCCCTCTAACGTACGTACACCCCGTGCCCTCCAAAGGCGTCCCTCAATCCCATGCACAAAGACAGGAGGGTAAAAGTTCACCGTGTGAACAGAGGAAAAGCCCGAGGACGAGGTTTTGCTCATCATCACTCGCTCTTCTCTGATGAACGTGGCTGATCTAACATTTCTCAGCATTGTTTTTTTTTTTTTTTAAATAACATTTTATCTGGAACATCTTGGGTGCTGAAATCTAAAGGTGTGGGGTTGAAAGCAAATTCAGACAATTTTCCACTAAGGCTAATTTCATAAGAGCTCATCTCATCTCAGCTCAAAGTCTGTTCCATAAACACACATCATACACTTTCTTCAATAAGTTCTCTTTTTTTTTATTAATTTAATATCATGCACATTTAGGGTGGTATGGTGGTGCAGTAGGTAGCGTTCCCACTTTTGGAATTTCGCATGTTTTCCCTAAGTGGGTTTCCTCCAGGTTCTCCGGTTTCCTGCAGTAGGTGGACTGGCTATTCTAGGTGTGAATGTATGTGTGTGTGCGATGAACTGGCATCGCATTCAGAGCGTGTTCCCAACTCACACCTGGCATTCCCAGGATCCAGTGCAACCCTGACCAGGATAACATTCCTGAAGATGAACGGATGAGTGAATGAATTGAAAGTTGAAAAATATAATATTATACAAAAATTTCCACAATGAAAAGGGGGTGATTAGAGGAAAAAATAAAAACAGTCATTCAAAATGGCCACCTCCATAACGTTTCAGCGTTCATGTTTATAGAATACAGGAAGTCCAACACCAGGAAGTGGTTTGAGGTCGATATGTAGAGAAAATATTTGGGGTGAGATAGACATCTATCACTTGTCAGCTTGTAGCTCGAGGACAAAACTAAAAAAAAAAAAATAAAAAAATCATGACTTTGCTGTAAAAAGAAAATCGTAAATTTTTCATTCCAGACTGTAGCCTCATAAGACTGTACAATACGACCATCGTGTCCAAAATCCACACTGCACAGCAAACACACACGTCCTCATTACTCGAGTATTGCACCATATTAACATTCCAGGAAGAACTGCGACGTAAAAAGTTACTCAGTCGAACACTTTCTCTTTAATTACACCATGGACAGCTTCAGGGGTTTTTTTTGTTTGTTTGTTTTGGTTTTTTTTAGAACTGAAACTATACCCAATCTAGGTGTTGTGCATGTTTACGTCGAGCCTGGGCTCTTTTTTTGTGTGTGTGGTTTTCACGTAGCAATTAAACTTGTGGCTTAACACTGGGTGGCAGGAGGCGCTAAGACAGGTTAAAAAATCTGTGAGAAAAAAAATAAAAACACTTCTGGCTGAAGGCTATAGCACATACAATTAATTACTCTAGACAGGTATGAATTGAAAACATGATTCACGGCTTAGCGCTGTTCAGTGGGGAGTATATTCAAATAAGAAACGTTTTGTGGTACTGTTTGAATGGAATGAAAATCTTGGTGGACAGGAATGTACAGTATCACCGTTCTTGTGGATCATTTGGTCTGAAAGGGTTCGGGTTAGAAATACATGAACGAAATCAGAAGAAATCGAATGTATTCTCATTCCTTCAAGTTTTTTTTAAACTGTAACTTTGCTTGTGACTTATGGCTGTGGGTGACCCTCAAGGGTACATACTAACATCGTTTTCCTAGAATACAGTAGGCCTATAGTGTTCAACAAGAATAGTGCATTTAAATCAGCTATGATATACAAAATAATGACCATCTCAGCTCTATCGTTTACAATAGCTAGATAAAATAGATGATGTGTTAATAAGAGTAAGATCTCGAATCTTGTTCCTCAGTAGGAAATTCGATCACTGTGACAATTTTGGAAAATATGCAAAGGTCAAGAAAATTCTGTCTAAGAAATAATTCTATCTGTCTAAGAATAATACTTTACAATGTGCTCATTTAATAGGAAGTGTAATATAAAGGCAAATACCAAAAATGACCAAAGTATTTCATTCAGTTCAAATGAATCAGTCTAACTGGAGCACGTCTGAGCAGTTTATAGAAAATTGAAGGATATTCATTGGGCATTTTGATGATCGTTTTTTGCAATGTTTTGATCCTTTAATCCTAATATTTTGATCCTGGTTACATCTCTGATCCTTGGTTTGTATATGTAAAGTGAATTGTACTTTTAAAATAAGGTACAACAGTGGTCCTTAATGTCTTAATAGATACGCTACTTTAACAATTAGGTTGAAGACCGAAGGTACTAAAGGTCTGGACAAAAGACGATAAGCAAAGGCTTTTTCTCTTCCTTAGATTCCCCAGGCACTTCCTAAATCAATCACATTGATTTGCAGACAAGATGAAGGGAAAGGGAAAAGAACCCGCCCCTCCCCCCAACTTCCAGGGCATGCTTAGAAAAATTAGAAAATGTCTAGACGTTTATTTTGTGTGTTGTGTCTCTGAAGTGCTCTTTGAAAGCTCGGGGTGGCCCCTGTGTCAGGTGGGTCTGTCTGCCCATGGCTTGGAGTTTCCAGGTGAGCTGGAGGTGTGGCTCTGATGGTGGAGCTTTGATGTGGCGCCCGTCTTGGCCTGTTCTCTCCTCGAGCCTTTTGGCTGCCGCGCCGTCTATAGCGCCAGAGCAGACCAGTCCAGACCAGTCCAGACCAGGTAAACCTGAGGCCTCTTCTCACCTACATACACACATACAGACACACACACACACACACACACACGGACTCATTCACTTGCTTGCTCACTTTTTCTCATCCTCCTCCCTTTCTCTCCTCGCAGCGTGACACGGGAGGTGCCGAGCCACTGCCGAGGCTACAATGGGAGTCTTGTTGCTCTGCCTCCCACACTGCCATTTCTCTGGTTACTGACAAGACAGCTCCGCAGTAATTTCATAGTTATTATGCTCTGGGCAATAACCTGAGTGGGAAAAAAAAGAAAGAAAGAAAGCGACGGCTCAGGTATGACTCGGGTTGAAGGTTGTGTAAAAGATACCGCGATGAATGAAGTGCAATTATACGCTGTTATTCTTCCTTCGTTCCCTTGCGCACAGATCCCAGCGTCTCTCGTGTGCTAATAGGAAGTCGGCAGCGTCCATGCTTTCGACCACAGGTTAATTTCTTGACATTTCCATTCCATTAACATAACACAGATGGCCAGTGCAGAACTTAATTCCGGCTATGTTTACTCGGTTAGAGCTTCTGGTTCCCCGCTGGAATCGGCTGATCCATTGTGAAATATATGCACTCTGGAGGGACAGGGGGTTACATGTGCTGGAGAGAGCGTATATCTCTATGTTTGTGTGTTTAGCATATGTCGCACCACACGTACACACACATACACTCAGCAGCCACTTTAATAGGAACACCTGTACCCCAGCTCATTCATGAAAAAATCTATTCAGCCAATCATGTGCAGCGGCGCAATGATTAAGTCGTGCAGATTCAAGTTTTCAGTGCATGATCACATCAAACATCAGAATTAGGAAAAATGTGATCTTTGACCGTGGCATGGTTTTTGGTGCCAGTTTAAAGATTTTAGAAACTGCTGATCTCCTGGGATATTTTTACGCATAGTCCTAACAGAATTGTGCAACAAAAACAAATAAAAAATCCAGTGAAAACGAGCTCTGGTGGTGGAAACACCTCGTTTATGAGAGGGTTCAGAGGAAAATGACCATGCTGGGTCGAGACGACAGTTTGAAAGGCTACAGAAACTCAACTAACCACTCTTTACAACCGTGGTGAGCAGAAAAGCACCTCAGAATGCACAAAACGTCAAAGATGATCACACCCACTCCTGTCAGCCAAGATCAGTAATCTAAGACTACATTGGGGAACAGGCAATGAACGTGTAGGTTTACAGGTGTTCCTAATTAACTGGACGTTTGGTGTACATACATACCTTCACACTGGCACTGCATTTTTTTTTTACACAATAAAGATGGCAGCATGCAGAGGCAGCAGATGTGCATCTTCCAGATATCTTGTGAGTCTTATAAAGCATGAGTGCCAACATTTTCAACTCTTTTTTTTTCTTCTCACCTCTCCTTAAAGATGCCTGGAAGATGAAAGTGCCGTGGTCTTGCCTTATCACTGTCTTTAGAGCTTCCCAAAACCTTTGGCAGCTCCCCTCTTCCAGGAGAAGCAGCGTTTAGGATTATAGTTCTAAGGACAACCCTGACTATTCACACTTGGCATTAGCGAGACAGCCTCACTACAAGAAGGATATTTTTTATTCCTTCAATTTAACTTTAATTACCCAAATCTCTGTGAGGGCACACAAGAAAAGCCCAGGCATTTGTGTCAAGGAGATTACCAGACTGCCCTGCCAAGTCCGTGCGTCGCTGCATCGTTAGATAGAATTCAAATTCAAATCCGGGCTAAAGACAGTGCAGCTGTCACCCCCCCGGCCTGCAAAGCCCCGTTTGGATCAAAAATTAGCTGTCCTCCCTCTGCCTGCTCCTTCCTCTCATCTCCTTCCTCTTCCCCCAAGGACCTTAATCCCCCCTCCCTCTAAGCAGTCTGACAGCTAAAATAAAGCCATAAAAATGCCAAAATAATTAGTAATTAAAAATAAATGTATATTTTGCCCCCTCTGTTCTCTTGCAAGTCATCTCTTTAGAACTACTTAGGTGTCCTGCTACATTTCCCCCCAAGTTTGATTCACATCAAGACTGATTTATTTGTGGTGGAATCATCTATTACATGTTATAACTATACCTATAACATGGTGGCTAAAACATGAAGTCTCATCAGGATCTTTAATCTTTGTTGTCATTGGTACCATTAATTGATCATATACAATCATATGTTCAATAAACGGGGTCAAATTGGCTTAGTCGTCATCACGTTTGCCTCACACCTCCAGGGCTGGGAGTTCAAATCCCGCCTCCATGCTGTGTGCACAGAGTTTGCATGTTCTCCCCATGCTTTGGGGGTTTCATCCAGGTACTCCGGTTTCCTCCCCCAGTCCAAAGACATGCGTTGTAGGCTGATTAGCATTTCCAAATTGTCCATAGTTTGTGAATGTGTGGGACCTACATTCATTTAATTCATTCCACATCCATCCAGGGTGTCCCCCACCTTGTGCTGCAGGTCCCATGAGATAGGCTGCAGGCTCCCCAGTGACCCTGTGTAGGATAAGTGGTATGGAAAATGGATGGATAGATGGATGGATGTTCAATAAAAAACATCTCTCTAGAGGATTTCTGAGCAATCAACTCTGCAAGCACGTGAAATTTTTAGGTAGGTCCAGTCCTTAATTTGTCCTGAATCCTGCAGGAACGGGATCCCATACCGCTCGGATTTGGAGCACCTTCATCCCAGAACTTATTTACATGCATCTAGCACTTTTTAAAAAAGAATTTGCCACAGAGGTGCAGCTGGTATCATTGCTGCCTCATAGCTCCTGAGTCGCTGAGTTCGATCCTGACCTTGGGTCGCTATCTGTGTGTAACTTTCACATGTTCTCCCCATGTCCATGTGGCTTTCCTCTGGGTTTTATGGTTTCCTCCTACCTGGTTTCCTAACAGTAGTTAATTAAAGTTGATTTGCCATGGCTATGCTAGACTGCCCCTGTGTGTGATGAGTGTGTATGGTGCGCTCAACCGGTGTTCCTGAGATAGGTTCTGTTCACTTTAGTTTCAAGGGCAGATACCTGAAAATAGTGTACAAATGGACCAAAAAATGAAAACAGCCCATATTTTAATGTCCAAAGGTAGTCCAAGACGCCTTGGTGTCCCAGGCATAACCATCAACTATCTCATTCCCCACTTTCAGCACAAGCTTATCATTTCCCATCATGCACCGATGAATGGTTAGGGATCAAAATCCCAGGAACAACATGACAGCCCTGGAATATTGTATGATATTTTGTTGTTTGCTTTTTAAGAAGATGCATGCTTACAATAATTCAAGGTTGCAGTGAAGTTCCAGGAACCTCGCCGTGTTAGGAATGAATCTCGCATGGCATGAGGCTGACACATTAACTACGTCTGGCACAGCCAAGCAAACAAGCTCTGAGTACAATTTCAAAGGCGCACACGGACCTGGTCCTGATTAAAAACCCACCAGTCTCAGTGCATGTTTCGGCTGAGCCCGATAGGCGGCGGCGCTAAATAGGGAGACCAGATTCGCACCATGGGATGAAATCACAGCATGGCAAGCTGACTATAAAGTTCAACCAGCCAATCATGGAATAGATGCACAGACTAATAGGCAGTGGTGCATCAAATTTGGAGAAATGGCATGGTGAATATACGCCATGTCAAATGAAGAAGAAGAAGAAGAAGAGGAAGAAGAAGAAGAAGAAGAAGAAGAAGAAGAAGAAGAAGAAGAAGAAGAAGAAGAAGAAAGGAACAATTATATCCTGGAGGAGTTTCCTTACTGCCTTGCGCTGACTTCTAACAAGCCGCAAAAGCCAACTTAATAACCCTCCCCCAACCACACACACACACACACACTCTCTGTCTCTCCTGGCCTCAGGGAGGGTGGGCCGATTAATATCTGCCTACCTTGTTACCTAATTCATTATGGAATAGTAGTTAATTTGATTTGATATTATTTTAATAAAATTCTGTAATATATTAGATTGTTTCAGGCTATCAAAATAATTTTCCAATTATTACGGTTACTCAACCAAGGCTCTTTTTCCCCCTTTGTGAGCGGCAGTGGATCTGACTCGGAATACATTAGCTCCTACAACTCCATCCCGACTGAAGGAAGAAGAAATATATATGCATGATTACACCAGAAATGTTATTACTGGTAATGTGCTGCCTGCAGTACTCAGCAAACGGCCCCACAGATTGATGCGTGATTGGCACAACACGGAGCTGTAAACGCTTCGATTATGTCCTCGTAAAAATACATCAGATTCCCTTTTGTGTTAATAAACGAGGCCTTGTGTTTTTTGCGTCTGTTAATTAGTAACACGCTCGAGCAACTCTGCCCTTCTGGTCGCATCAAGGCAACGTGAGCTTCCAGTTGGACTGAATCTGCTTATTATGCCTCAGGCTCAGATTATGAAGTCGACCAATACAACAATAAATGCTGACTTCCTATTAACGTAGGAGGATCATTGAATACTACATATGTAAGAAATAAAATGACGTGGTGTGCTGTTATAGGAAAATAATCAATGATGCAGAGGTGGAGTTAGTGTTACCACCTGAAAGCTGATCCTGAAGTGGTTTATTCCTCTTATACAGTATCATAGCAATTTGGAAAATATTTATTAATAATTTTATTAATTGATGAGTGGCACATTGTACTTTATATCCATTTATAGTTACGTTTAATGTTGTGGAACAGCATAAAACAACTTATAAATGTTAAATTAACATGTCCTCACAGAAAACTTCACCATTTCAACTAACAAAAAACTCTCCATTGTTTTTGAGAATAACAATAACGATCATACTTTTTATCCCCTTATAGTTACATTTAATGTTATGGAATGCCAGCTGAACTGTTTACATTATTGAACCTATAAGTAGTCGGGGTTTTTTCTCATTCTTGAAATTAATAACACAAAAAATGTCTTCTTTCAAAAAAACTTCACCATATCAGCAATTACACACTTCTGTTAATATGGAGCATCGGCCATACTATAGAAACGATAACAAAATACATGGTGAGCTGGAACTCCTCACCATGCTGCTGTTATAGAAAATTAATCAGCATCTTCTGACCAATCAGAACTGAGCATTCGACAGTGCTGTGGTCTAAACAGATAGCTACATCAATGTGTATATGATTTTAAAGCCATCTCTCTTTCTTTCCGCCGGACTCTGCTCGTCCCGTCTCCTGAGGCTCTTTGGCGGACATCGCTTCCTTCGACCGTCCTCATGGTATAGTTTAAACTGAGTACTTTATTTTGTTGGATGCAGACCAGAGAACAGTGCACAATAAGTGACTACTAATTAACACCCTCTCATTGCTGTAACATTGTTGGAATCCATTTTCATTAAAACTCTTCTGCCAGACTGGGGACCAATGTTTCGAAAAAGATCCTAAGAGAGCCGCTTAAGAATCATCATGGGGAGGTCACGATCCTCCCAATGGACACTCCTTCGCTTTCAATATCGACCTTGGGTCTCACACAAAGAAATGCCCCCCTTCTCCAAAGTGGAAAGCGCCAATTTCCGAAGTCTCCTGCTGAAGTACAGACCATTTGGCAATGAAGAAACGTCTTGTTTTTCTCTTTTTGATGAGTGTTAAGCTGGCACTGTGTGGACTCTAGTTCCATAAAAACTGCAAAGGAAGTGATTCTCTATCAATTAATTACATATCTTTTACTTTCTTGAACACTTCCTGCAAACTTTTCTGTCTTTTTTTTTTTTTTAACTGAGATGAACTTACAGAACCACAGATGAAGTGAAGTACAGAAAATACAGTAGATTAGGGTTTTCGAGGAGAAGAAGGCTGAAGCAGTGTCCATGCAGGTTTGTAATGTCCCAGTTTTCAGACTTATTTTGATGCTAAGTCCAATTTTTTATTTATTTATTTTTTTGCTGTGATTAATAGATGAAACTCTTTTGGTTCAAACTGGGCTGTGTTCAAATCTCAAATCAGGTCATCGTGATAGTATTGATAGTATGCACAAGGACCTGTCTGGGTCAGCAGTATATTTACTTATGTTATAAATAAAGAAAGAAAGGTTTCAATATTTTTTATGTCAGTGATGAATCCACATTTGGATGACCTCTTAATAAATAATCCTGCACTGCACTGGACAGTACCTTCTCTTTTAAAGGGAATATTATACAGTCTGAATGAGATGTGAAGATTTGATGACGTCTCACTTATCAAAAAAAGACAATAACGATATTTCATGTCATTTCACGTCAGTTTAAAGCATTCGCGTGGTCGTAGAGTAGTGAAAGGCTTCAGTCAGATATGACCTCTCCCTCTGGGTTCATTTAGCACTTATGGAAGGAGACTCCAGTGTCAGTGCTTAGTCAGAGATAAATCTGTAACTAAACTTTCTTCTTCATGACCGATCAGTTTCTGCAGTTTCTCACTTGGAAATGAATGTAATTTTGCTGGTAACAGTAGCTCTGCTTCACGTGGACCCACATCACATTACCCCTCACTGATTGTTTCAACCCTTCCAAAATTAGGTTCTATTTACAAAAAATAAATATAAAAACAGGGATGGAAGAAGAAGAAGTAATGATTTCTATCAGAAGGGCTACTGAGACCAGGAAAATAGTCGTATTTATTGTTAACCTACACCAAGAGGACGCCTGAAGGTTGTGAGATTAAAAGCAGGATTGTTTGCATGAACTTAGATAGTCTTTCTTAAATGATTATACAAATACTGCTTATATCATGTCCTGATTGATGCCATTCTGCAATTTAAAAGCTTTGCATGATTCAACTCATGAAATATAGGAAGCGACAAGATACATTTTATCTAGTGAGGCAACTGAGTCTTTGCATCTCACCTATAACTCTCAGGAAGAGTCCAGAACAGATGTGGGACCTCGCGTCCCTGTCATGCTGGGCCAGAAAAAAAAAAGCCACAATGCATTATTCCAATGACACACTCATTTTTAAAGTCATTTTTCCACATGGCGTGCTGTTTTTGAAGGCAACTGCATGCTGGAGGATAAGACCCTTCGCCAGGCTTTCCTCCTTAGCCTGATTTGAATAAGGAGCTTTGAATTAAGTGGACAGGCCCCCTTAGACAACCAGTGGTGCGCTTTTAAGAAAGCAACCGTGTCAGAGAAAGTAATTTTGATTGACGTTATGAGGAAATTTTCAGGCCGGCTGATTTAATTGCGAGTGCCAGGGGGCATCATTGGGGGCCAGGTAATGGTGCTTTTTTGGAGGGACGTTTTGATCTGGGCTTCTCCCTGTGGTACCCGTCCGCACGGGCACCGCAGGCCAGAGGGCAGGAGAACAAAGGCACCTTTATGTCTGTGAATTTCACGTCCTCTGCTTTGAAAACAAATGGGCAGTTGCGGTGCGGAATGGATTCCCAAGCCCATTTGATGTGAAGTCTTTAGTGTCAAGAGTAGCATATTCATTGATAAAAGGACAGGGAGGAAGGGAAGGAGAGCAAGTGAGGGATGGGGTAAAGGGGAGGCAGCTGCATCTTCTTACAAACAGACTCACTTGCGTCTTGGACAGAAGAGGTGTGGATGGGTTTTTTAAATGGGCCTGGAGGATTAGGGTGGAGAGTTCAATGGGAGACAGATTGAGGCGAGCTTGAATGGAGTGGAAGTGGAAGAGATAAAAACCCCTGGACCTGATCATCTGAGACCAGCCTCGTGTTCAGAGATTATAAGTTCATGTCTCAACACGTATCAGGTCTGACCTTCCAATCGACTGAGTGGCCAGTCAATCAATCTCACTGCAAAGGGCTCAGGACTAGTGAGCACTTCCAGCTACTGCTAATACTGCAACACAGGCAAGTTCACTCACACATGGGCATGCAGTCAGTGCATGAACATCTTGGTGGAATCACATACTGCTTATGAACATGAAATCCTAATTACCAGTATCCTACTATTGCCCAGAAGAGATAGGGTTCCCTTTTGAGCAGGGTTTCTCTCAAGATTTCTTCCTTATATCATTTTCCCTCACCACTGTTGCCTCTCAATTACTTGTTAGGGATCTAAATCAGATTCCAGCAAAGTGGTTTTCTTGAATATTTTTGGTGATGGTGCAGGGGATAGTGTTGCCTCCTCACAGCTACAGGGTCTCTGGTTCAATCCTGAGCTCTGGTTACTGTCTGTATAGAGTTTTGCATCTTCTCCCTGTGTCCATGGAGATCCTTCCCAAAAACATGCTGGCTATGCCAAATTGCCCCAAGGTGTGAAGGCATTTCCATGATGCCCTGCGACAGACTGGCATCTCATTCAGGGTGTATTCCTGCCCAGTGTAACCATCATTATCCAGACAAGGAGAAGGATAGGACTAGGAGCATTACTGAGGAATTTCTTATGTCTTATGAGAAGTTTGGCAGAATGTTCAGCAGGTTGTTTGGTATTACTAACTCAACTACTGCAACCTTTCATTTCCATGATGCCTCACTTCACTGTTTAGACGTTTGTTTGATGCTTTTGTTTTTCTTTTTTTTTTTTTTACAGAGCAAATTCCACATCTGGAATAAACTGTACAACATTCATTATGGCTGTGGTGCCTGAAGCATGAACAATAAAAACAACAATGAAAACAACAATGAGAAAAACAATACAAGAAACAATTACTACTTGTCCAGTTACTATCAACAATACCCTGCCATTCATAAATAGCATATCTGCAACTGTGGTCCAGATGTGAACCAAAAATACTGTACTGATCAATGTATGGGAGAAAACCTGGCTCTAATTCATTCAGTGAGCCTAGTTTCTTAAACATGAACCATTACAGCATCTGTATTAGATCCCAATTGTTTGATTGAAGCAAGTCATCTGGTTAATACAAAATACACACATTTCTCTCTATATTTTTTCTTTTTTTCTTCTTTTTTAGCATTTTTGGAAGGAGTCTCCAGTGTCAGCACTTTGTAACAGTTATAGGTAAAGCTGTAACTTTATCTGACATGGGAAGGTCTTCGGGACAGAGGACTTTGCTCTTTCTGATTTCTTGGTAACATCAGAAGCTGCATTTTTTTTTCAACTTCAATAGAGTGGAAAAATAGACAGGAACTAAACAGTTTCGTGGACAATAAACTATAAACGGGTAAAAACTATGATGTGCTGTTTTTTAATATTA
Organism: Cranoglanis bouderius; assembly: GCA_023630585.1. Lineage (NCBI taxonomy): Eukaryota > Metazoa > Chordata > Actinopteri > Siluriformes > Cranoglanididae > Cranoglanis > Cranoglanis bouderius. The sequence continues at coordinate 15,361,225 of CM042548.1, read as the reverse complement.
AAAAACTCTAACTGTTGGCAAATTTCTGTAGTATAAGTGTAATAAAACATGGGATATGCTGTTATTGTAAAAAAAAAAAAAAAAAAAAAAAGAAGAAGTTAGACTGTTTGTCGTGACCAATCACATGCTTTAAGCTTATGTAAGGGAAGAGGTTTCACAGACTTTCATATATTTACCCTGTTTGGTCTTATTCATGAAGTGATGACATTCAAACGTGGTAACATGAAGCGCCAGTGCGAAACAAAACATAACCACATTTTGAATTGCTTTATTTACAGCCATGAACTAATCACCATTGGTTAAGAATTAAAAGGTAACTGTTCTTGCCATTCAATCGTTATTTGTTCACAAATTTCAGCTGAATACTCTTGATTTATAGTTTCCCCAGTATAGATATATGTAAATATCATCAAACTAAAGTTAAGGGTATTAAATATCAAGGTCAGTTAATTGGTCTGTAAATTTTATTTATGTTCCATTTTTGTGATATCTCATCATAGTATCATGGGAAGTAATCATGCCCGTTGATCTGTGTTTGTTTTGAAACAGTGTTGATTTTTTCTTCCCTCCAGTAGTCATCTCATCATGTAAAATACCCAATTTCATGGTTCTAATGTTGCCAGTACCTGTGTATGATCAATTGACAACAAATTTCACATTTGGATGTAGATTTATGTATAGGCTTAAAAATGAGGTTCTGAGTGTATTTGTGGTTGTAACTGAGATTGTCGTGCACTTATCACAATTTTACTAGCTGTCTCTGTATGGAGGCTACCTGCAGGAGAAGGACTTGGGAAACTATCAAAAACTCAGATGAGAGGAAACTTCATAAGTGAAATAAACTTCATAACTGTAGTTGTTTTGCGTCCTCCAGTCTTCTGAATGACAAAACATTTGAGAGAACGTTACAGAAGAATGTAAACGGTGTTGGGATGCTCATAGAAATCACATCAGGGATCCTCATCTGTGGATGGAAGTTCTTGAGAACGCAACTGGCGACCGTTTAATTGCTGGAAATGAGGATTTCTGTGCTGTTGCTTGGTCAGGTGGTAGAATTTGAACATTGGACGGTTCTCAGTAAGCAACACAGCAAAAAACGGTAGAAGGATCAACATTTGGTGAGGTATATTGATTTATACACTTTATATAATGCACCAAAGCATTCCTATGAGCAAAAATGGTCCGATCTTGAACTTCTGACTTACTCGTGACCAATAACAGACAAATAGGGGCGGGACTTAAGTCATTCACATCATTCACATGTTTCGTGGATGTTCCACAACATTAATTTTATAACACTATAGTGTTATAGTGTTCCCGAGAACATACACGTTCTCAGTAAAAACGATGTGACTAGATGATGAAACTAACATTAAACTGACATTTTAACCATTTTCAACTATGTGCCTTCCGTCTTTATTAATAATTTCACGCATAACTTATTATTAATTGCTTATCATTTTGATGTGGAGAATTTGCAAAGCAACTTTGCAAAGTGAACAAAACGTCAAAACGAACCCCCCCCATTAAATAAATAAATAAATAAATCCCCTTCAATTCTATCTAAACACCATCCTAAATGTGTGCTTCGACTTCAATAGAGAAATTGTCTCATTTCATTTGATTATTTTCGGATGGCAAAGATCAAAGCCTCGTCGCTGGCACGGCTTCACTAACCTGCCCGAGTAAACGCATTTGGAATGTATGATTTTAGCCCGTGATTATTTAACCGGGGCTGCATTGTTGATTTTATTATATAAGTCAATAATCTTCTCTATTCCCCAGATTTAGTTAATCTGCCTAATTACAAATTAGCATTCTCCGCATACCAGTCCTAGATTTCCAAATTAACACCCCCGCTTCCAGGGGATGGTGAATCAACCACGCTCGCTAATTCCTCCACAGACCGCATGATGCACGGCAGATCGCGCTCCTCCTCCTCCTCCTTCTCCTCCTCCTCCTCCGTTCATCCCCTTCTTTTCTGATTTTTTTTCCCCGCTCAATTGTTTGTCGCAGAGTGATGGAGGAAAACATGAGGAGACTCCAGTGTTGGCATACTCGCTCACTTTTTCCTTCACATGCACACACACATTAATGCATGTGAGTGCTTCGATCAGGGGCATTAATAACAATTAGGAAGCTAAGTGTTGAGGTGGGGCCTGAACACTGCTGCTCGACTCTCTGAGGTTTGAATATTGGCAGAGACAGACGATCGTTTTGTGGTGTAGCCTCGGAAATGTCTTTAATTAGTGGGGAAGGAGGAAAATCTAGATAAAGCCTGTGTAAATCCTGTAGTTCTTTTTGAAAAGAGAGAATATGAAGCAAAGTGCTATGAGATTTCATTAATTTGGGGTTTAATATATATATATATATATATATATCCATCGGATGTTACTGCAGCTGAATTCTGGCAAAAAGAGGCAAGAAGAGATTACGATGAGGCTCGTGTTTAAACACTGGGAGTTACTTTTACCTCAAGTGGCAAGACAGAGACGATGCTGATACTCAAAAACTCATGAAAACTCATTTCCCATTATAAATTTTAATAAAAATTCTTAAAATTTGTTTTTCCATAATAGATTAAGCTAAAGTCTGTAGATTAGGCTAAATGTAGAGGTTAATGGACATTCAGTGGAATAGAATGAAATCTTTAAATGCGGGTTTTCTCACTTTTGTGTAAAGACTCATCATAGAATCATTGATATATTCATGTGTAAGGAGACGTCTATTTATGGAAGGAGTCTCCAGTGTCAGTGCTTTGTAACAGTCAGTAAGCATTCCAGTTTGCAGTTATATGACAAGCTTTGGGTTGTTGATTTTTTTTTTTTTTTTTTGTCTTATTAACTTCATAAGAGAGAAAAAAAGAGAGGCTAGTGAGGGGACTTATATAACGTAAGTGATATTTACTTCAGGACACTTCGGGACGTACTTTTATAGGAAAATAATTCACTTCGATCATAGTAACAATAACTCCACTTCATCATATCGTGTCGTCGTGTTTTATTTCCTGCTTAACCTTACTTGTCGTTGACATACATGGGAAAAAAAGATAAACATATTTAAACCCAGGCCACTACAAAAATAAAGTTTATATGTTAGATCATCATTTTTTTTTCTAACTTTCATCAGATCAACATTGAAATAAATAAGGAAGTCAAAAACTCCCGTACACCAGTGCAGTATGTGTTGCCTCGCGTTATCAGACATCAAGCATTTGCTCGGCTGTGTTTACACTGTTAGCAACATCCCTCCTGCGGCCCAAGTGTTTGATTTGCTCCAGATCTGACGGTCAAAAGATTGAGCTCTTCCCGTTGCTCTCTGTGCAGCCGCAGAGCCTCCAAATCCCCACTTACAGCATGAAAGTAAGAGACGGTAGACGGGAAGGGAAAAAAAATCCCATCTTCGTAGTCCCACGTCAAATACAGAGTCGAGGGCAACGAGAGGAGAGATAAACAGATTTGAAAAAGCAATCAACATTTCCCTAAAGCTCGGGAGCTGATTTGCATCCGATTCCGAGATCATGTTTTATTTATCAGTAATCACGACCAATCAGGGGAGAAATTAATCAATGAAGGCGCGAGCAGCAGCGATATCCGGCCATCTGGGGGTCACACTTATCCGCCGCTCGAGCCTCGGCACACTCCGCTCACTCCTCCTCGCTCCTGGGCGCCCACTCCTGCCCACATCACCCTCCTCCTTCCCTCTTTCCGCTACGTTTGTCATGGGCCCATATTTAGGTGACTGATTTTTTTTTTCCCAATGAGCTCTAAGGAACTCCATATGGCCAGGATCAAAGGTGTTGCTGGGTGCATGGTTCTGCTTTATTGCCAGCCGCTGCTGTTAATTAGAAAACAAGATCAGAGGCAGTATTAAAATCCAATTAAATTGATATGAACAGATTGCCAAGTGATGTTCGCTAATGTATAATTGAGCACCATGCAAATTTCACTGGCTGCCTTTTGTTTTTTCGTGTCTCCCCGTCTATCTCTCTCGCGCAGAATGAGCAATGGAGCTTGAAAGTTTGTTTTTTTTTTTCTTTCTTCATCTTCTACTTCTTCTTCTTCTTCTGTTAAAGATAAACAAGTTAATGCCGTGAGATGGGGGTGTTGCTTTCATCAGTCGGGTTATAAGTGATATCCTCCCTGATGGCGAGGCGATGTGGAGCACAGGGTGGCTCCGAGGCAGCATTAACCCAGCATTCCTCATAATCTGGCTTGCAGAAACAGAGACTAAACAGAGACGTGCATGGGCATGCCTACAGGACGAGGCCGGAGAGCCCCGAGGGACTGCACATGAACCATGAAGTCAAACACACACATATAGGAGCTGAAAGAGATCTGATATTAGACTGGGTGCTTTCAAAATGAAGGGAAAGTGTACAAATGGTGCATTGTAAAAAAAAAAAAATAATAGTAATAATAATAATAAATGACTAAGTTTTACAGTAATTACAGTACTGTAAAAAAAATAATTACAGTAAACAACTGAAATATCTTATATAGCATAAAATAATCCCACACACCATCCAGTATATTTGCTCATGTTTTTAAACAAAGTGACTTTTTACAATTGAAGTTGGATACGACTCAGCTGAAGGTTAAGGGTCTTGCTCAAGGACACAACCATGGCATTTTGGCAGTTTTGGGATTTAACACAAAACCTTCTGATCTGTCAGTTAAAGCCTTAACCACTGAGCCTTCACAACTATCTTACACTGAGTCACTGATTTTTAATTTGGTTTAGTATTTTTAGTTTTAGTTTTAGTCACAGTTTTTAGAAATGGATGAATCAAAGTAAGTTAGCTAGTCGCACTGGTTATGGATGTTCAGTTGTAGTTGTGTCCTTGAGCAAGACACTTAAATCTTACAGTAACACATATATGTGTTTTGTTTTTGTTTGTTTTTTTTTTTATATTTAAGGTGTGACCGACCACAACGTGTTCCCAAACAAAGTATTATGCTGTTGCAATCGAGACGGGACGACAGGTTGCCTCTCACGTTGATTTACACCTTCGATGACAACTTCTTCGTGTGTGTGTGTAACAGAAATGTAATCTGTGAGAGAGTATGTGTGTCTCTGTTGGTGTAAAGGAGTAAAGGAATAACACTCTTTGGGTGTGCTGTTATTGGAAAATAATCAACGATGCTCTGGTGTGATGAAGCAGAGTAACCACACCCTAAAGTTGGTTACTTTCCAACAACAGCAGTGTTTTATTCTTTATATACTGCAGCAATTTGATGAGTGCATTTTTTTTATTATTATAGAGCAGCACTTTATACCTTTTATCCATTTATAGTTACATTTAATGTTGTGGAAGCAAGTTAAACACTGTTTACACTAACATCATTCCCTCACAAGTGTCTCTTTTCCTCTCTCGACATTAAACAGACAATAAAGGTACAAATGTTACAGGCACAGACGTGTTACAGCTGACTGGTACAAAGTGCTGACACTGGAGACTCCTTCCAAAATTGTTTATATAAAGACCGCTTTAGAGAAAGCATCACCATATGAACAATTATGCATAGGTTTGTAATTCGTTTATGTAGAATGTCGCTTAGAATAACATATAAGGACAACGTATTACAGCTGACACTACTGTCAGAGCCACTGTAATAGAAAATAAATCAACACCTTCTGAGAAATCAGATGCAAGAATTCGACACCGCTGTGGTATAAATATAGACAATTTGTACTTAGATTAGGAGCTGGATCAGGGCCAAACATGAGCGTGATGTCGCCTATGACAAAACAATTTCCAAAGCTTGTGCCTGATCAATAGATATTTGAAATCATATTAAATGTACACTATGAAGATCTACTGGTGCTAATAAGGAGCATTGTTCAGGTGTGAATGTGGTTAGTAAAAGCCTTCATCCTAAATTTGTGTGTGTGTGTGTGTGTGTGTGTGTGTGTGTGTGTGTGTGTGTGTGTGTGTGTGTGTGTGTGTTCGTGTATCCCTTCCCTGACACCCCAGATCTGCCCGGGCACTGCATGAAGCCAAAGTGCATGCAGCTGGAGGGCTTTGTCTCTCCGTCCCTCCTCCACAACTCCATCTGAAAGGTCCTCGCAGTCAAGTGAAAAGGAGGCGAAGAAAAAAAAAAATCCTTCAAGTCACATAATAGCATGCTAATGTGATTGTCAGGAAATAAAACTTGAGTATCGGAAATTGCGCCAAAAGCTCCACCATAAATCGCCCCCCAAAAAGGAAAGATGCTCCTCGTTTTATGAATAGCAATAAAAAACCTCGATAATTTGCAATAAAAGGGGATAGGGAGTATGTAAAGCGCATAAGGGTCGACACGACGTGAGCGGAGTCAGGTTTTTGGATTTACACAGTGATACGGATATCGCAGAGAGAAATCAGTGCTATTCACACACTTCACACATCACTGTTCTGGAGCGAGTGAAGAAAATAAAAGCGCATGACTCATTACGTAAAACGAGGTGCGTTTCACTCTCAAAATATCTGACCACATTCTTTATTTCAGTCTATTTCAATAAAGTGGAAAATAATATGGTAAATATGCCAAAACCATAGTCTAACATTGCATTCTTAGTCATAATAGAAAACATATTATTATTATTATTATTATTAATAATAATAATAATAATAATAATAATAATAATAATAATAATAATAATGCTACATAGGTAATATAAAATAAGTGCTAGTAAATATTGAGATATTAAATGTATTATCTGATTTGCCAGTTTAGTCAAATTATAAATAGTATAGCACAATGCCATTTGAACTGAATTGTGAAATGTTGCATGCCCTGAGACTTTTATGGAATTTTGAGTAGTGATGTTGAAAGTCTGTGTATTAGTGAAGTATAGTGCAAGTGAAGCATTATAGTGAAGTATATTGCAAAAACAGTGTACTAATGAGGTATTATGTTATAAGTATCAGGTAATAGTGTGTGTATAGTATAAGTAAGTATAGTGTACTGAGTATGGTTGTGTATTTGACCAATAAAATTTGAACTTGAATTTAATATTAAAATATGCTGTAAGCAGTGTAATAATGAAGTATGTTATAAATATTAGGTTATAGTGTAGTATATTATAAATATAATGTAATAGTAATGTGTGCTGTAAGTAGTGTAATAGTGAATTATGGTGTAAGTACAGAGTTATAATGAAGAATGTTGAAAGTATAGGATAACGGTATGTTGTAACTATAGAGTAATAGCAAAGTATGTTGCAAGTATAGTGTCATAGCAAAGTATGTTGTAAGTATAGTGTCATAGCGAAGTATGCTGTAAGTATACTGTAATAGCGAAGTAGGTTGTAAGTATAGTGTCATAGCGAAGTATGTTGTAAGTACAGTCTAATAGTGAAGTAGGTTGCAAGTATAGAGTAATAGCGAAGTAGGTTGTAAGTATAATAGGTTGTAAGTATAGTGTCATAGCAAAGTATAATGTAAGTATAGTGTCACAGTGATGTAAGTATAGTGTCATAGCGAGGTATGTTGTAAGTATAGTCTAATAGCAAAGTAGGTGGCAAGTATAGAGTAATAGCAAAGTAGGTTGTAAGTATAGAGTAATAGTGAAGTAGGATGTAAGTATAGTGTCATAGCAAAGTATAATGTAAGTATAGTGTAATAGTGAAGTAGGTTGTAAGTATAGTGTCATAGCAAAGTATAATGTAAGTACAGTGTAATAGCGAAGCAGGTTGTAAGTATAGTGTCATAGCGTAGTAGGTTGTAAGTATAGTGAAATAGCAAAGTATAATGTAAGTATAGTGTAATAGTGAAGTATGTTGCAAGTATGGTGTAATAGCGAAGTATGCTGTAAGTATAGTGTAACAGCGAAGTATGTTGTAACTATAGTGTCATCGCAAAGTATAATGTAAGTATAGTGTCATAGCAAAGAATGTTGTAAGTGTAGTGTAATAGCGAAGTAGGTTGTAAGTATAGTGTCATAGCAAATTATGTTGTAAGTATAGTGGCATAGCGAAGTATGTTGTAAGTATGATGAAATAGCGAAGTATGTAGTAAGTGGAGTGTCACAGGGAAATATGTTGTAAGTATAGTGTAATAGCGAATTATGTTGTAAGTATAGTGTCATAGCAAAGTATAATGTAAGTATAGTGTCATAGCGAAGTATGTTGTAAGTATAGTGTCAGCGAAGTATGTTGTAAGTATAGTGTAATAGCGAAGTAGGTTGTAAGTATAGTGCCATAGTGAAGTATGTTGTAAGTATAGTGTCATAGCAAAGTATAATGTAAGTTTAGTGTCATAGCGAAGTATGTTGTAGGTATAATGTAATAGCGAAGTAGGTTGTAAGTATAGTTCAATAGCGAAGTATGTTGTAACTATAGTGTCATAGCAGAGAATAATGTAAGTATAGTGTAATAGCGAAGTATGTTGTAAGTATAGTGTAATAGTGAAGTATGTTGTAAGTATAGTGTCATAGCAAAGTATAATGTAAGTATAGTGCAATAGCGAAGTATGTTGTAAGTATAGTGTCATAGCTAAGTAGGTTGTAAGTATAGTGTCATAGCAAAGTATAATGTAAGTATAGTGTAATAGCGAAGTATGTTGTAAGTATAGTGTAATAGCGAAGTATGTTGTAAGTATAGTGTCATAGCAAAGTATAATGTAAGTATAGTGTAATAGCGAAGTATGTCGTAAGTATAGTGTCATAGCAAAGTATAATGTAAGTATAGTGTCATAGCGAAGTATCTTGTAAGTATAGTGCCAGCGAAGTATGTTGTAAGTATAGTGTAATAGTGAAGTATGTTGTAAGTATAGTGTCACAGCAAAGTATAATGTAAGTGTAGTGTCATAGCGAAGTATGTTGTAGGTATAATGTAATAGCGAAGTAGGTTGTAAGTATAGTTCAATAGCGAAGTATGTTGTAACTATAGTGTCATAGCAGAGAATAATGTAAGTATAGTGTAATAGCGAAGTATGTTGTAAGTATAGTGTCATAGCAAAGTATAATGTAAGTATAGTGTAATAGTGAAGTAGGTTGTAAGTATAGTGTCATAGCAAAGTATAATGTAAGTATAGTGTAATAGCAAAGTAGGTTGTAAGTATAGTGTCATAGCAAATTATGTTGTAAGTATAGTGGTATAGCGAAGTATGTTGTAAGTATGGTGAAATAGCGAAGTATGTAGTAAGTGGAGTGTCACAGGGAAATATGTTGTAAGTATAGTGTAATAGCGAATTATGTTGTAAGTATAGTGTCATAGCAAAGTATAATGTAAGTATAGTGTCATAGCGAAGTATGTTGTAAGTATAGTGTCAGCGAAGTATGTTGTAAGTATAGTGTAATAGCGAAGTAGGTTGTAAGTATAGTGCCATAGCAAAGTATGTTGTAAGTATAGTGTCATAGCAAAGTATAATGTAAGTGTAGTGTCATAGCGAAGTATGTTGTAGGTATAATGTAATAGCGAAGTAGGTTGTAAGTATAGTTCAATAGCGAAGTATGTTGTAACTATAGTGTCATAGCAGAGAATAATGTAAGTATAGTGTAATAGCGAAGTATGTTGTAAGTATAGTGTAATAGCGAAGTATGTTGTAAGTATAGTGTCATAGCAAAGTATAATGTAAGTATAGTGTAATAGCGAAGTATGTTGTAAGTATAGTGTCATAGCTAAGTAGGTTGTAAGTATAGTGTCATAGCAAAGTATAATGTAAGTATAGTGTAATAGCGAAGTATGTTGTAAGTATAGTGTAATAGCGACGTATGTTGTAAGTATAGTGTCATAGCAAAGTATAATGTAAGTATAGTGTAATAGCGAAGTATGTTGTAAGTATAGTGTCATAGCAAAGTATAATGTAAGTATAGTGTCATAGCGAAGTATGTTGTAAGTATAGTGTCAGCGAAGTATGTTGTAAGTATAGTGTAATAGTGAAGTATGTTGTAAGTATAGTGTCACAGCAAAGTATAATGTAAGTGTAGTGTCATAGCGAAGTATGTTGTAGGTATAATGTAATAGCGAAGTAGGTTGTAAGTATAGTTCAATAGCGAAGTATGTTGTAACTATAGTGTCATAGCAGAGAATAATGTAAGTATAGTGTAATAGCGAAGTATGTTGTAAGTATAGTGTCATAGCAAAGTATAATGTAAGTATAGCGTAATAGCGAAGTATGTTGTAAGTATAGTGTCATAGCAAATTGTGTTGTAAGTATAGTGTCATAGCGAAGTATGTTTTAACTATAGTGTCAGCGAAGTATGTTGTAAGTATAGTGTCATAGTGAAGTATATTGTAAGCGGAGTGTCATAGCGAAGTATGTTGTAAGTATAGTGCAATAGCGAAGTATGTTGTAAGTATAGTGTAATAGCGAAGTAAGTTGTAAGTATAGTGTCATAACAAAGTATAATGTAAGTATAGTGTCATAGCAAAGTATGTTGTAAGTATGGTGTCAGCGAACTATGTTGTAAGTATAGTGTCATAGCAAAGTATGTTGTAAGTAGAGTGTCAGCGAAGTAGGTTTTAAGTATAGTGCCATTGTGAAGTATGTTGTAAGTATAGTGTAATAGCGAAGTAGGTTTTAAGTATAGTGTCATAGAGAAGTATGTTGTAGGTATAATGTAACAGCGAAGTATGTTGTTAGTGCAATAGCGAGGTATGTTGTAAGTATAGTGTAATAGCGAAGTATGTTGTAAGTATAGTGTCATAGCAAAGTACAATGTAAGTATAGTGTCATAGCGAAGTATGTTGTAGGAATAATGTAACAGCGAAGTATGTTGTAAGTATAGTGCAATAGCGAAGTATGTTGTAACTATAGTGTCATAGCAGAGAACAATGTTAGTATAGTGTCATAGCGAAGTATGTTGTAGGCATAATGTAACAGCGAAGTATGTTGTAAGTATAGTGCAATAGCGAAGTATGTTGTAACTATAGTGTCATAGCAGAGAACAATGCTAGTATAGAGTCATAGCGAAGTATGTTGTAAGTATAGTGTAATAACGAAGTATGTTGTAAGTATAGTGTCATAGCAAAGTATAATGTAAGTATAGTGTAATAGCAAAGTATGTTGTAAGTATAGTGTCATAGCAAAGTATGTAGTAAGTATAGTGTAATAGCAAAGTATGTTGTAAGTGGAGTGTCATAGCGAAGTATGTTGTAAGTATAGTGCCACAGTGAAGTATGTTATAAGTATAGTGTAATTGCAAAGTAGGTTGTAAGTATAGTGCCATAGTGAAGTATGTTGTAAGTATAGTGTAATAGCGAAGTATGTTGTAAGTATAGTGTAATAGCGAAGTATGTTGTAAGTATAGTGTCATAGCAAAGTACAATGTAAGTATAGTGTAATAGCGAAGTATGTTGTAAGTATAGTGTAATAGCGAAGTATGTTGTAAGTACAGTGTAATAGCGAAGTATGTTGTAAGTATAGTGTCATAGCGAAGTATGTTGTAAGTATAGTGTAATAGCGAAGTATGTTGTAAGTATAGTGTCATAGTAAAGTATAATGTAAGTATAGTGTCATAGCGAAGTATGTTGTAAGTATAGTGTCAGCGAAGTATGTTGTAAGTATAGTGTAATAGTGAAGTATGTTGTGAGTATAGTGTCACAGCAAAGTATAATGTAAGTGTAGTGTCATAGCGAAGTATGTTGTAGGTATAATGTAATAGCGAAGTAGGTTGTAAGTATAGTTCAATAGCGAAGTATGTTGTAACTATAGTGTCATAGCAGAGAATAATGTAAGTATAGTGTAATAGCGAAGTATGTTGTAAGTATAGTGTCATAGCAAAGTATAATGTAAGTATAGCGTAATAGCGAAGTATGTTGTAAGTATAGTGTCATAGCAAATTGTGTTGTAAGTATAGTGTCATAGCGAAGTATGTTTTAACTATAGTGTCAGCGAAGTATGTTGTAAGTATAGTGTCATAGTGAAGTATATTGTAAGCGGAGTGTCATAGTGAAGTATGTTGTAAGTATAGTGTCATAGCGAAGTATGTTGTAAGTGTAGTGTAATAGCGAAGTATGTTGCAAGTACAGTGTCATAGCAAAGTACAATGTAAGTATAGTGTCATAGCAAAGTATGTTGTAAGTATGGTGTCAGCGAACTATGTTGTAAGTATAGTGTAATAGCGAAGTATGTTGTAAGTATAGTGTAATAGCGAAGTAGGTTTTAAGTATAGTGCCATTGTGAAGTATGTTGTAAGTATAGTGTCATAGCGAAGTATAATGTAAGTATAGTGTAATAGCGAAGTATGTTGTAGGTGTAATGTAACAGCGAAGTATGTTGTTAGTGCAATAGCGAAGTATGTTGTAAGTATAGTGTAATAGCGAAGTATGTTGTAAGTATAGTGTAATAGCGAAGTATGTTGTAAGTACAGTGTAATAGCGAAGTATGTTGTAGGTATAATGTAACAGCGAAGTATGTTGTAAGTATAGTGCAATAGCGAAGTATGTTGTAACTATAGTGTCATATCAGAGAACAATGCTAGTATAGAGTCATAGCGAAGTATGTTGTAGGTATAATGTAACAGCGAAGTATGTTGTAAGTATAGTGCAATAGCGAAGTATGTTGTAACTATAGTGTCATAGCAGAGAACAATGCTAGTATAGAGTCATAGCGAAGTATGTTGTAAGTATAGTGTAATAGCGAAGTATGTTGTAAGTATAGTGTCATAGCAAAGTATAATGTAAGTATAGTGTAATAGCAAAGTATGTTGTAAGTATAGTGCCATAGCAAAGTATGTTGTAAGTATAGTGTAATAGCAAAGTATGTTGTAAGTGGAGTGTCATAGCGAAGTATGTTGTAAGTATAGTATAATAGCGAAGTAGGTTGTAAGTATAGTGCCATAGTGAAGTATGTTATAAGTATAGTGTAATTGCAAAGTAGGTTGTAAGTATAGTGCCATAGTGAAGTATGTTGTAAGTATAGTGGAATAGCGAAGTATGTTGTAAGTATAGTGTAATAGCGAAGTATGTTGCAAGTATAGTGTCATAGCAAAGTACAATGTAAGTATAGTGTAATAGCGAAGTATGTTGTAAGTACAGTGTAATAGCGAAGTATGTTGTAAGTATAGTGTAATAGCGAAGTATGTTGTAATATAGTGTCATAGCAAAGTATAATGTAAGTATAGTGCAATAGCGAAGTATGTTGTAAGTACAGTGTAACAGCAAAGTATGTTGTAAGTATAGTGTAATAGCGGAGTATGTTGTAATGTAGTGTCATAGCAAAGTATAATGTAAGTAGAGTGTCATAGCGAAGTATGTTGTAAGTATAGTGTAATAGCGAAGTATGTTGTAAGTATAGTGTAATAGCGAAGTATGTTGTAAGTATAGTGTCATAGCAAAGTATAATGTAAGTATAGTGTCATAGCAAAGTATGTTGTAAGTATAGTGTCATAGCAAAGTAGGTTGTAAGTATAGTGTAATAGCGAAGTATGTTGTAAGTACAGTGTAATAGTGAAGTATGTTGTAAGTATAGTGTCATAGCAACGTATAATGTAAGTACAGTGTAATAGTGAAGTATGTTGTAAGTATAGTGTCATAGCAAAGTATAATGTAAGTATAGTGTGATAGTGAAGTATGTTGTAAGTATAGTGTGATAATGATGAACAGTACAGAACAGTACATATGTTTTAGGCACATGCAAAGAAATGCTGCAGAGCAAAGATGCCTTCAAAATAATGAAATTAAATGTTTCCACATTTTAACAAAATACTGTAAAGTGCAATAAACAGTAGTAAATTAAACAAAGTCAATATTTGCTGTGCCAAAAAAATAAAAGTAAAAATAAAAATAAAAATAGTAGTCTCCGGTACGGTTACTGCAGTTTTATAAGGAAATGAGCTGGTAAGTTTTATTGAGCATCTTGCAGAACCAGACACAGTTCTTCTGGAGACTTTTGCACTTGCTTCTTATTTTTGCAGCAAAACCCAGCAGCCTTCATTGTGTTTTTTGTCTGAAAAGTGTCTCTTACGTAATATGCTGCTTTCTTTAATGACATACAAACATTTTTCTGTAACATTTAATTTTGTGCTAGAAAACTGTTTGGGAATCTAAAATGTTTTTTGTACTGACTTGATAATCTAGAAGTCATAAAATAAAAAATCTATAACAAAGTTTGTACTAAAAAAAATAGGGTGCCTAAAACTTTTACACAGTACTGTGTATGGAAGTACACTGTAATAGTGAAATACAGTACTGTGCAAAAGTTTTACGCATTCATTTAAACATATAGTCAAATATCATTAGCTAGAGGGGGGTAAGGTAGCTGAAAAAAATAATAAAATGAAATAGATGTTTATAATTTTTAATAAATAATATGAATAAAGTTATCTTTTTATAAATATATTTGATATATTTTAGATTTTTTTTTTAAATCTTATCATACTATTTCAGTGCATTTCAGTAAACACATTTTTGCCAAAATCTGATTTTTTTGCAGTCATTATATAAATGCAAATGACAGAGTATTATTAGGTGAAGAAGGTGTAATCACTGACACTCTTCCTGTGTTGAATCTGTGTCAGTATACATCACAAAAATGCTTGTGTGGCTCCAACTTAGCATGCATTTCACAAGTCCTAATGTATGGCTGTAACATGACTGTACGGCCATTACCGTTAAATTATGCAGCGGGAAATTCTCTCTTTATTAAAGTCATATTTCGCTGTGGCAGATGGTTCCGCGTCGGGCCAGAGCGGGGAGTGTAATTAAACGCGACACCTTTGCCTGCTCCAGTTTCCTGCGCAGGCCAACGTGACGGTGGTGTGTTAGCTCAGGTGCCGTCATCTCTGTCACCGCGGCTAACGTTCCTTGCTGTACTGCTTAGTGTGTGTGTGTGTGTGTGTGTGTGTGTGTGTGTGTGTGTGTGTGTGTGTGTGTGTGTGTGTTACTTTTAAGAAAATACTACATTGGCCAATTCATGGTATATAAACTAATGCATATTAGTGATGAAATGATTAGTGTGTGTGTGTGTGGGGGGGGGGGGGGGGGGCTGGATCATCTCAATATCTAAATATATTACACCATTTGAATACAGTGAAGAAATTTCTGATTATTTTACACATTTCTTGTGTATGCGAGATGACTTAAGAGGGCATTTTATAATTGAAATACACCTACTACAACAATAAATGGGCTATATTTATGCGGCTTTTAAAATAATTGCTTCTAATTAAAGAATGTCAAGCAGCTCCCGAGATGAAATTTCCCACCGGAGAGATGCACTTCAGAGGCCGGAACACTTTTAATAATCTGTTTTGATCTGTTAATACTGTATTATCTACCTAAATGAAAAACAGTTGTTATATTTTTGAGTTGATTAAGCAAAAGCATTTGAACGGCCTATGCGATTTTTAAGTGCAGCAATAAAAGCATATTACGGCGCATTAATATGATAGTATGCACTGAATGCACACGTTTATTGCTCTTTTTATTCAGATCATTTGACTTCAAGACCCTGAAGCTAATAATGTGACGCTAATATTCAATGGATGGAGCTATTATAAATTAGGATTACAATATAAAATGGAGATTGCATCAGTTTTTTTTTTTTTTTTCAATTTCTCATCTGTGCTATATTTTAAATTAGTTACTGAGTTGACCTGCTTGACTCTGACCTTGACAGAGATGAAATGACAGCTGAATGTTTCCTTTGGCTTCTATTATTTATATTTACCACGTGGTACTGTATAATTACACACACACACACACACACACACACACACACACACACACACACACACACACACACACACGTACTGTAGCTTATTTTCTGTTTTCACAAAGCATGCATGTGAGACACACACCTCCTAAATACAGCGAGGAGCAAACAGAGATGAGAAAAAAATGGAAATGTGAGTATAATGCGTACTCGAGCAGATGATATGACACCTGATTGGCCCAGATATCACCGGATAAAATATTCATAAAGTGACATAAAAAAGGGAGAATTTGGTTTCCCTATAATGAGGTTGGAGTATTTTATCCTGCCATCACTGCCCCACTGACACACTTAACGAAAACCTCAGCGCCACGTCCCACACGAAGTGTGCGTGTGTGTGTGTGTGTGTGTGTGTGTGTGTGTGTGTGTGTGTGTGTGTGTGTGTGTGTGTGTGTGTGTGTGTGTGTGAATACCCTGCAAAGATCTGATATAGCTACAGCACTTAACACATACCATATTGGTATGTAAGTACAGTAAGTACTGTGTGCCAGTACTAGTTACATGTAATGTTGTGTAATCAAGTTAGCTCAGTGCACTTGCACTATAGCAGCTATAAACTAAAGTCATTCCATCACCAGACTCTCTCTTTTTTTGGTCTCTTTCAGTTAAGTTAATAAGCCAAAAAAAAAAAAAAAACACAGCTTGTCATGTTAACAAGAAACCGTCCATTCTTGAAAGTTCAAAACTGACTGAGTGGAAAACTTACTAGCTGTTACAAACCACCAACACTGGAGACTCCTTCTATAAATGTTAAACAGACATCTCCTTAGAGAAAACTTTTACAACAAATATATGTTTTCGTTAGTTAGATAACGACACTGTGTGTTTTGTGTGTTAATTATTAGTCTTATATTAGAAGTCGCTGTGAATTTCGCTGTTACTATAGAAACGATAGCAAATTAGAATGTGCATGTTAATGTTAATATAAACCTACTGTCAGAGCTGCTTCTGACCAATCAGCATCAAGGATTTAACAGTGCCGTGGTATAAAAAATGTTAAGAAAATGAAGATTCACCATGTAGCTGAACACTGTAACATTATATGGCGGCCATCTTGGACAACCAAGATGTTACTTTCTTGCCTTGGTACAAATTTGCACCATTTTGTCCCCCCGCTTTGGCCCAACCTCCAAAAGTTTTAAGGCATAGCATATAAAATAAAAAAAGTTCAAATTTGTATGTTGGATGTGTAGCTTATTTTAAATATTAGATGCATGTTGTTTGACGCATGTAGAGATGTATTTACAGTAAGTATTTTTCTGGGGTGAGCTAGCTCCAAATACTGTATGTCTTGGCTGATTGACTAAATTTGATAGAAATGGAGAGCATTCCTTTAAACTATGATAAAAATAAAAAATAAAAAAAACCTTTGGCACCCCTTCTCCATTTTGTCCATGCATTTTTATATTTGTCCCATGTTTAAGTTTGAAGCCTTCAAAAAGGAATAGAGTAAAGGGAGCGCTACCAACTGTATGTTTGGCATGTTTGGCATGTTTGGCTGTCCCCTTGCTTTCCAGCACTTACAAGACAAGGCCGCTTGGCCCCCTCCATCTCCGGTGCCTCTGCCCAGGAATACAGGGCGTTCTTTTGGAAAGGTGTGCTGACTGAAATAACTGTGGGCATTTCTGCCACACCTCAGCTGGCACCGGCTTAGCGCTGCTACTTCCACAGACAAAAACAAGAAAGAAATTCTCGGAGGCTCGTTCTAGATCTGTCTTACAGTACACACACACACACACACACACACACACACACTAACAGGCATCTCAGGAAGCCAACAATCCAGCGCCAGTGCCAGGGATTGGTGCGGATGCCAGACTGCCCCCTGCTGTAATAATCTGGAAGAATTACACCGAGGAGAGGGGGAAAGAAAGAGTGAGAGAGGAGAAGATGAAGGAGGAGGAGGAGGGTGGAGGGAGGAAGATTTTTAAAGGGATATAAAACTCTGCCTGGCAAGCGCATAAAGCTCAACATGAGTGTGTGGGTCTCTCTGGATTCTGCATCACAATGAATGACATCACACGCACACAAAAAAAAGACCTGGCGATGGCTGAATTAGACTCTTTTGTGAGAACAGACCTTGGCACATTTCACCTTAATGAGTGGCTTCCAGCTCTGCGTCAGTCAATACCCCACCCCCCACCCCCCTTCAATTTTCCTCCTTTTTTTTCTTAATGGATTATTGCTTTTCTGATTTGCCTGAATCCGCTGGCTCTTGCCCCAAGCTCTCCATGTTACTAGCTTGGCCTTGGTCAGCCACAAAAAGCGTGTGAGACCAAAATTTGCTCCAAATGTACCACAGGGGAAAAAAGGAGAATGCTTCGGGGGGGGGGGGGGGGTAAAATAAAAACCACAATGGCTTTGCTGCTTTGTTGTATCAATGTAATTAAATTCATTTTTTCCTCTCCGCCATTTTTTCTGTAAAACCAACAGTCGTAAAATTTGGCCACATAATGTGTGCCTGGTGGACACAACTGCAGCCAAAATGCACCCAGAGGAAGCTTTGCAGCTGACATCCAAACCGACTTGTAACAGAATGTTTCAGCATGAGCACTTGGCCTTACTAATAGAGATACACGCAACATGCTATGCATATAGATTTGAAAGCCTGTCTTCTTACTTCATTTGATTCGTCTTTACATTAGACCAGTTGGGACTTGATGCATAACGCAGATGATGCCTCTTATAGTAATTCACTGGAATATTTTGACATTAATTGCTATTTAATTGGAAACGTGGATGCATGAAGAACATGATGGTTTGAAATGCGATGCTTTATTCTGGCTCTCCGGCATAATACCAGGTGAGAGCCTGAGAACTGTTTTTTTTACCGCAGCATTCAGTGTTTGGTCCGACACAAATCTTGGCACAGGAGCTTTATTTATAAGGGCCATTAGAGGCTGCTGTGTGTGAGAGCAAGTGTGAGAGCGCGGCAGGGGCAGGTGCAGCGAAAACACACTCCCGCCCAGGCCATTTCCACCTGACACTGATTTCTTCATCTGACAGTAATTTCAGCCCTCCCAGTTAATGAACAATGGAATAAATGGGCTTAAATTTGGGAGGCAGAAGTCAGTTTAACATAACCACTGCCATCAACGCTGACATTAATTGCTCCCTAATTCTGGCAGTTGTGCCTCTGAGAGGCCAAGAGGAGAGAATAAATGTGTGAGGAGAGAATGGATATGAGACCCTGACACACTGAGAGAGTGACAGCAAGGACCAAGAACTCGCACAGAGAAAAGAAGGGCTATCTGCCATGCCAGCTATGTAAAAGTGGGCAGAATTAACATTGACCTCTCTACTGGCATGGTGCCATGATTAAATAAAAAGTTATTTTTTCTGTATGAGCACCATTTAGCCACCTAGCATCATCAGGGGAGATCTCATCTGGTATGGGTGGTGACATTAAGTGATGTTAAGTGGTTAAAGTAGTCCTCAAAGGTAGCAGGCCAGATTTTAGAGCTAGAATTATAGCTGATGGCATCGCTGGCATGTTGCATTTTTAAAAGGAAAACATTTCAAACGCTTGGAACTTTCACAAGTATAGTTCTCAGTAGAAGTTAGCTGAAGTTAGATACCATTTTGAAACTGAAAATCCAAACAAATACAGCCTCTCCATCCAATGTTCCCTCTAAAGCCATGTGCTTAGGATAAAATACCTAAATGCAAAATGAGTTTTCTGAATTGTAAAGGCAAGTAAAGACGCCTTCTTGTCCTGAATGGTTGGATTTTGCTGATTTATATCACTTATTTGTTTTATCCTGTTTGGTGAGCCTACAGCACCACACTGACCAAAGTTTCTCTTCCTGTCAGATATTTCACTGTGGCTTCAGAATTATGACAAGGACATCACATTTTCCAAAACGTGTTTAAAATGGTCGACAACATACTCTTAGAAAAGAGGGCTCCGTGTTGATTCGAAGAGTTCCTATTTTCCTTAAAAGGTTGTATGTGAAAATCCTCTGTTGCAGGGCTCTACATAGAATATTTAATGGTTCCCAGAGAGACAAACCAAAAAGAGGTGGTGCAAAACCACCCCCTTGCTTCAGTTTGTGTCTTTGTAACCAAATAATTTTGTTCATTAGCTAAGTGAAGAGTAAGTAAAACCAGATCTTTTGAGAAAACAATTGTGGTCTGATCCCCTGGTTCCACAACCAAACGGCTGGGGGGCCCAACTCATCTTTGCATGCGGATGTCAACTTCCTGCCTAATTAATGAAGTGGTCATGTCCGGCAAAAAGGGCAGCCATATGTCATTACACATGGCCCACTTTAGGCCATTTCTCTCCTTCCTCCATGCTCATTCCCTGGGCACATCCCTGTCAAGTCCGGCCATTTGCAGCTCCTTTACCGAGCCATTAAATGTGGCCCCTACCCAGGCTGGATCTCCAGAGATGGGCCTTGGATGAAGCCAGAAACTCTGACAAGAGGAAGATTCGTCCCTACCCAGAGCCTTGGATAATATTGCTGTCCTTTAATAGCTGCTAAGAGGGCATGCTTTAGTCAAGGGCAATTTTGCAGATGAGACAGTGTTATGAATACTTTAACATAAAGTACAGTATATTTTATTCTTTCTATCCCCCACCCCAGTTCCATGTGGCAGGGCAATTATGCATAATTACACTGAGGGGTTGGTGCACAAGGGCTGGGAAATACTGAGATGCTGAGAATGCCTCCTTCCATCCTCACCATTTTAAGCCCTTAGATCAGAGCAGTGGTCCGATGGTAGGATGTAGCATTCATTGTCATGACAGCAGGGTTGGAGAAGTTCAAGGTGCTCGCAGAGCGAAGGGGTCACGTTGGCCCAGAAGCCTCCAATCTGGTGATCCGGTGGCTCTTTGACCCGATCATCTGGTTCTGGCTGTCCAAGCGCGTTCACGCTCTGTTTCCTGATACGCTAAGACAAAGGGGCCAAGATACGGATCTGACTGCTTGTGCGTGCCGAGCAAACACAAGCGATTCCCAGCCCCCTGAGCTCTGACAACTTCCGCCCATGAGCCATGCGAAGGTGCCCTGTCAACATTCACAAACATGCCTACTGCAAAAACAAGATAGTCCATACTCTAAATCCTGCTCTGCTTTAAAATGAAAATGCAGTCAAATCTCCTTATTCTCCTCCTCACACACTCTGAAGTGCACCTCAGTCTTCCCTCAACCCAGTGGATGAAAAGCATGTTGTTTGTGTCTGTGCATTTCATATGCAGATTGCGTAGTGCAGCAGGGCCATATTAAAGGGCTAAGCATTTGCTTTTTTGCATAGTTTTTAGGACCCTAGCCTCGAGCCAAGCCTGACGCTCGGTGCCCAGGCAGGACAAACAGTACAGCTTCAAGGTGGCACGGTGCAGTCAGAATCAGCGCTCACCTCACGCCCCGCCAGTCCCGAGGGCATCTGCGCCAAGTCCGCCTTTATTTCCACCGCTGCCACAGGAGCAAAAAAAGAAAGAAAGAAAGAAAGGAAAAAAGGCACCGATGCCGATGCAGGGATTTGAATAATTCTGCATCATAGGCACACAACAACAGAGGCAGGGAGGAGGGGGCGAAAAAAAACTATGGGAGCTCAAATTTCGCAAGGCATCTCTTCTTCGCTATGCTGAGGCTTACCATGAAAGCGGCAGGCCACGTTTCAGGTGCAGCAGAGAAAAGCTGATAAAAGCAGGCGTGGGATTACACTCCATGACCAAAGACATTCATCTCTCCCATTTTCTTCATTTCTTCTTTTTTTTCAAATGGCATGCTTTAGCTTTCTTCTGTCAGCTCATCAGTGCAGAGCCACTCAAGCAGAATGCCTCGGCTTTGCTTGTATAATTAGCTGGACAACTCTTTCACCTTGCTGCACAGATAGCAGAGTGTATGTCTCCTGTCCCCTGAGGCATGTTAACCCTCCCTCCTCCTCCTCCACCCCGTCTCTTCCCTTCTCTTTCACAACACAAAGAGCACAAACCTCGTCCAGATCGCTATACACTCAAACATTCAGACACCCCCCATCCCACCCCCAAACACAGCCATTCAGTAAGACATATCTCACACCTGTCTGACCAGCACATACCCCTGAAAAACAATGATACATTTTAACAACTCAATTAAGAAGTCTTAGTGTGGCAGGTAGCATCACAGTGGTGCAGAGGCAGTTCAGAGGAATTATGTTAATGCAGGATGGGCTGCACTTCTCAGCAGGTGCATTGCTGAACTGACAACCCCCCGACCCTGCTGCCAGTCACGCTGTAATGGACCCAGGTTGCCCAGCTAGTAGTTCCACTTGCTTCACAGGATAGCTGGGGCAAGTACAAGTTTACCCACATCCATGCTAATGTTCTCTCTAACCTCATTTTCCATTTGTATCTTATGCTTACCAGTGGCAATATTGCAATGTTTCCTGAACCTCATCAGCACCTGCCAATGTCATTAGTTGTCCTGTTGTGTGGGACATTCAGTTTTCATCCATCACTTATGGATGGTCCAAACAGGGGTAAATTGGTGGTTTGGGTTTGAACTCACAACCTTCTGATCAGTAGCCCAGATCCTTACCCACTAAGCCATCATCTTTAATGGTGACATATAGACTGACCATTACAGGAAGGCCTTAATGTTGGTATAAAAGGTTTAAATGATGAAAATTGCTACAGGGGAAGACAATGCCACTAATTTGTATTTTTTTCAGCATAGTATGGCTGGCATGCATGGCTTGAACCAAGTGCATCTATTGATAAATTAAGGTTCTTTGATAACTTCATTAAATGTTTAGGTACAAGTTAACTTGATGCTGATGCTGTCAGTTACAAGTTCAAAAAACTATTTTCTGTAAGTACCTGAGTGCAGGGACAAAGAGTGCACTCTCTCTCACCCAGGCTGTTTTGTATTGATTAAGTGCAGTCTGGCCCTTAATTTACTACTCTCTCTCTCTCTCATGGCATGTTTACATACAAAGGTCGGTCTGGCAGGCCATTACGTTACAGAGCATACTGCCCCTTTTCTCTGCAGATTTCACTCACAGAGTTTTAAGGTACGTTTGGGATTGTTGAAATCATTCATCATTCTAGAAGAAAGATTTTTTAAACAGTGTATATGATATGTGTATACTGTATATAGATGGGTAAGGAATAAAACCCAAAGGGGTGTTATAGGCACTATTATAGTTATATCAGATTTGAGAATTCAACAGGACTGTGATTTCAACTGCAGTGATGTTCTGCTTAATGCATCTAGAATGCTACCAATTTCTGCCCACAGTGCATTGCCTGATGTCAAGAAGTTAACAGATAACAGAGACTCAAGCATGAATTTGGAGCATGTTGTTCAATGTTATTTTGTTGGGAAAAAGGGGCAAAAATAAGAGGCCGATAATCACACTTTCCCTCAGCAAAGAGTCTACAACCTACCCTGTAGATAAGCCTCCATCATTTTTTTTTACTCCACTGTCTTGATCAACCATGAAATTCTACACATAGCACCTGAGCGACTTTCCGACTTCAACTCATCAATACTGGGATAAAGAGTCAGAGTGAACATTCATTAATTCCAGAGTAACCTACTCCTCGGGTTTGCTAATGCCCTGCTCTATTGATGTTTCTTTTCCCAGGGAGGAAGCCATGTTAACCCCTCAACCCCACCCTTACCTCTTCCAACAGCCAGAGAAAAGGCCTGCAATCCTTTGTCGAGTCTGCATCAAACAAGAAACATGTACAGGGGCGTTTTAATGGGGGCATCATTGTGGTCAGGGTGAGAGCAAGGGAATGCTGGGATGGTTGTCTGGCTGGGCGTTTGTGCCCAGGGAGACTCTCCTCTCTGAGCACAGCTTGAGGCTGAGCCACCGTGTATGGGCCCTGACCCCTGAGGTCATGCTCTGGGTGCAAATTCAAAAGCTTGACATCTGTTGCCTGGCTTTTTGATCGAGCATAGAAAGAAAGGCTTAGGCAGCTTGTCAGCTAAACACTGGTTCTTGGGTGAAATAATACCCCAGCAAGCCACCTAGACCACAATTTAGCCTTTTTTTGTTTATGTGCTTCAGCCTGTGCGCCTATAAAGACTGATTAACTGAATAGGGAAAAGTAGGATGGGTTTAGTTGTTTTGCGAATTTCTTCCTCTTGTGGGAAAGAGCCAAATGAGTGGAAGCTTTTTTTGTTATGCAGGATAATAGTCTTTATCAAGTCTATACAGAGTGGACCTCAGTCATTAGCACTGATCTTATCACCAGAAGCTGCATGGAAGATATTTGTACCTCTGAAGGCTAAGTTCTGCAGACAATCTTGCTTTTTACTGAAGGGTAAAAAGCTGTTGTTATGGTACACTCTTAGTCATATTGAATAGGCATAGACCTCAGAGGGTTAATAGTGTGCATTTTTGTTTTAAACAAAAAAAGGTGCTTTGAATATGCTTTGCTTCAAACATTTTAATTTCAAACCTACAAAGCCAGTGTCTCTATATATGAAAATGAGGTTCAGATAAAAAAATCCTCATAAAAAGAATAGGATTCGCAACTTTTCCTCCCAAAATGAGAGGCTTAGCCTGTTTTAGGGAGTGATAGACTTACATTTTGGCATTCAAAAGCTCCTGTTTTGAGATGCAGAGCCATGTAATGGTTTCCTGATGCAGTTGGCATGGTGACAAGTGAAGAAAAGCGCCGAGTTAAATCTGGCGACTGAATCTCCCCGAAACCTGCTGTAATCTTCGGCCAATCTACGTATTAACGCCCAACTTCTGCCTTGCTCTGTCTTTATTCCCGAGCCTCGGTCCACTCCCCCTGCCGCCGCACAAAGGGCTTTTCTAACAGGATAATGGGTGTGAAAACATGCTCCCGGATTCACACTGCACTATAGCTTTTATATTGCCCACCGCTTGGCATTTGTCTTTTTAATTTAAAAAAGAAAATATCATGTATTCCCCATCGCCTGCTGGGGATGTGGTGTGTCGGGTCCGTGATGCAGATGATGGAAATAGAGACGAGAAAGATTTAGAAAGGTAACCTGGAATGATTAAAAGACCATATTGAAATGACATGGGTGATAGGAACATGTTCCACCTCTCAGAGTCAAAGGGCCTTGTTTTAGTATCAGGTATTGAATGCAATACTCTTGACAGTCTCTTTTCATAATAAATGATAATGCATACTCAGACTGATGTTCAATTACAGGTTTAATAGTGACATTATGCCATTGCAGCCCTGTAATGCACATCTTTTTTTGGCAGAGCAACCTGATTGAGCTTATGAATGCTATGGTAGTTGGGAAGATGCCAAACCATGCCAACCTAACCTGCTTTAGCCTTCCAGGACTACATGGCATTTAGGTATGAATTAAAGAAATGTGAATTAAATCCATGTTTGATATTTCTATATCAGAATAGAAATATTCCATCACAGGATAAAGGTGTTCAGTCAGGAGAACTTTGGAGACAAAAGCCCGGAGTTTTTCATTTATTTTGGTACACATCTGTACATACTCATAATAATTAGCTAAATCAGGGGTGTCCGATTATATCCGCAAAGGGGTATGTAGGTCCAGGTTTTCATTCCAATCAAGCAGGAGCCACACCTGATTCCACCTGTTTAATCGGTTGAGCTTGGCTTTCAAAAGACTCAGGTGTGGCTTCTGATTGGTTGGAATGAAAACCTGCACCCACACTGGCCCTTTACGGATAAGATCGGACACCCCGGAGTTAAAAGCATTCAAAGAATGTACATTGGGAAGCTCCAACATTTCAGGCATAAAGTTTCAGCTCTTAAACCGATGTTCATGCTGTACCTAAAAATGGTATCTGGAAAAGGGGGACCAAAATACTACACTTTGCCCCTTAGCTATACTCTCAATTGCTCAATTTGAAATAATTTTTCTCTAGAAGTATCTATCAAACATACAAATGCAACTGACACTCCTATGAGACACTTCCTGAACTTCCTATGAGACACTTCCAGAAATTAAGTTGTTGATTTCCTAGAAAGCCAAACAGCAGGTCACACCGAAGGCATTCCTCAACACGACTCTGACACTTTGGGTCAGGAGTATAAGCAGAGCTCGGATCTCAAAACACAACCTCCGGTTTCAACCCCGGAGCTGTAGAACAGCAGGGAGCATCACAGGTAAACAGCAGTCCATATCTGAATAATATATTTATACATTCAGGTTGGAGGGAAAAACAGCTCTCCAGCACTCCTCAGTCTGTCCTGTGCTGCAGCTCTTTTCATTCAGTGACAGCTCACCGGGAGCCGGCGGAGTGCAAGGTGAGCAGCTTATCACCGGAGTCTGCCCATGTCTGCTTCACAGCAAAACACACATGGAGAACATCCTGCAACAGACTGAAACAAGGTTGAGAAGATTGCTGCACTCGGGTAATAAAATATCCCAAACTTTAAACATCACCATTAAATCTGTTATGTAAAAAAAAATGGAAAGAATAGAGTCAGCCAAGAGTCAGTGACCAGGTAAGAAGGGGATTAGTCAGAGAAGCAACCAAGAGATCACGGGATGTTTAAAGTCTATGATATTTTTATAACCAAACCCTGATAATTTTCCAGAGTGCTCATGGCAACTATTTGCACTAGAACTAATTAACACCAGTGGAGGGGGAAAACTTATCCAATCACAACTTTTATTTCTAAATAAATTCCACAAACTCTACAGATCTTTCCCCCATGTCAGTATAATGGGCTATTTGTGTAGATTTATAATCCTAATTTAGTCCTTTTCAGTTCCAGGTTATAACATTACAAAATGAGAAGTTCAAAGGGGGTGAATACTTATGCCAAAACACATGAGAACAAGGTCAGGACAAAACCAGACAATCTCCAGAACACTCGAGGTCACTCTTTTGCCAGTCATCTACGTAAATATAGCATTTTTATATAGTAGTTTCTTCTTTTTCTTTGAGAAAAGGGCACTCCTCATCTTTGACATCAATTTGAATGTCACCGGTTTCTCAGGATTGACAAAATAATATGCACTCATCTTTTTGCTGAGACAAAAAAAACAGGGGACGTTGCACGTCGGGCACATTTTTTTCTTTTTTTTTTTTTTTGCTTCTTTTTAATCAGTGGAGGACGAGTGACATGTCCAATCATAACAAAACATCAGCTGTTAAATGGGCCTTTGCAATCACTGTCAAAGCCAACCATTAGGAAGCCCGGCATCCATGGACATCAATCAGCTTTTATAAAGTTATTTATTCATCATTTAATTATATAACTCAGCGTTTTATCTATTTATTTATTCTAATCAGTCGAGTTCTGCACTTTGTGTATGTCCTTGTCCAATCAAACAATGCCGACACAAGAAATTGCTTGTTTGCACATCTTTATGTTTATGAAGAGATTATTTATTCTAGTTTGTAACACTGTTATTTGTGTTTCTGCTATACATTTGAGGTTCTATGCTGTTAAATCAAGACCTTGCTCCCTTAATTGCATATAAGCAAACAGATTTTTTTTTTTCCCAAAAAGTAAGATATACTGGCGGATTTAGCACCAAAATATCTCCTTTCTAATTTCTTGTTGCTGTGGAAAAGCCTCTTAATCAAGACTAGTAACGCCAACATGTGAATTATATGCAAAGAACAACTGTAGCTCGATTGAATTATTTCCTCAAATTAAGCGTATTAGCTGTGAAATTATTTGCTTTCGTTTAAGAAACCGTGGAATCCGATTTTAATGTTGCATACCCCAAATCAAGATTTGCTGCTGATCCGCTGCAACAGAACATGCACAAAGAAAGCAGTGGGTCACCTACATGAGTGCAAAAACAATAAACTCTGCATAAATTCGTCGTAAACAACCGGCTTCCCTGGAAATCTGTCAAAACTCAATCCTTTGTAGGAAAAAGGAGGAAATATTTCGACTATTTTCAACCCAGATGCTAAGTATGTAAAGTATAACTATGAACTGAAAAAAAATATATAGCTGTTCAGTGATCAGGGAGAATCTAAAGATAATATGTAATAACTTTTTTTTGGTTTGTTTTAATCTGAATTTAAAACTATTTATTGAGCAGTCCTAATGTTCTCTGGAACACGACTCTGAGTGGTGATAAATCAGTTGAGCAAAGTGCTCGTAATGGGTTATACTGTTTCAGGAGATCAGCAAGATACTTCCTACCATTAAGGACTTTGTGAGACAGGACATTGTGGTCAATGTGGAAATTAAAAATCTGCCACTGTATCTTGAATAAGATTGGAGTAACATGCTCCAATCTTATTCAAACTATTCTTATTCAGACTATTCTTATTCAAACTATTCTTGGAACCAGCAGAAATATGTTTATATTTTTCCTATCTTTCATCCATTTTGCATAGTTGAATCTGGTCAGACTGAGAAGTAGTGTTCTATTAGCATAGAAGTGAAAGACAACATGATATTAAGAAGGTTCTGCCAGGGTTCCTGGGATAGTTGAAGGTTCTTGCACTTGTAATCTACTATGAAAACCTTTTGTTTAAGGGTTCCCCCAGTGGAACAAATTGGAAAGACTTAAGCGTGCTAGATGGGACCTTTCATTCTAAGAGTGCATGTGTTAAGATAAATTAAGGTAAATTATAGACCAATAAATATACCACAATCACCACAAGAAAATGATGTATCCCCCAGTTATGAACTTTATTTGGTTAAGTAATTTTTGACTAGATAGACCAGATAGAACCAAATTTATCTTATCCAAGCCCAGAGCTGACAGCAAAAACAGTTCTCCAAGCTTAAATTTCCAGCAACTGTCCATTAACAAATACAAATACAACAGAGAGCACTATAACTAAAGATGAGGGTTGGAGAACGTTCTAGAGTGTTAGAGTGCCCAATAAGGGTTATACCAGAGTGAAACACAGTAACCACAAGCAATATGAGAACCTCAAGCGATAGTCAAAAATTAGGCAAGAGACCTGAAGGTGTTTCTGTATTGGCATTTAAATGTTTCAACATACTGTATGTCATACAGAGATGATGTTCAGCTGGCTTTCACAAACAATATGATGTATCTGTACATTACAGAGCAAAAGAACAGTGAGTGGAGGCTTCACTTGTCATGGATGGATGACTTTGAGGAGCTAATTTCTGTAATACAAGATATTTTAGTAGTGCCACCTTCAGTACTGGAGACAGAATGTCAATTAATCATGGCGAGGTCACTGTCCCTCATCTTCACCAAGTGTCATGTGACTCCTCAGTGTGACACTCGGGCACAAAAGGAGCTATTAAGCAAATCATAGCCAGGCCTGTTAGCATCAGCGTCACTTCCAGCCTGTCCTCGTCTCGCTCTGACCCCGGCTCACTACGCCGCTAATTCCTTGATTAAATGCTTGTAGTCGCCTTGTAGGAAGTAAAGGAAGACAGACAATGACATGAATTGGTGGAGAGACAGAAGACACACCACGTGCCTGGTTGTAAAAATGAGTACTCGTAAAGCGCTTTAATTTAAAACAACAAATGCAGGTCAAAGTGTTGTAGATTAGCATATTTATGACACATGCTCACACAATTGATGTGCCTAAATACTATTCAGTTGTAGGTCATTCAGCAGCGGCTGCAAAGGCATTTGAACTTTCACCCTCAGGCTTCAGTGGAGATTGTGGAACGGACCACAGGAATTTACCTTAGAGACCTCAGAGACCCCTGGGGGCAAACTAAGGGCCAAATCGGAGGGGGCTGGCCCCATTAAGAGCTCTGCAAACAAACAATAAGACCTTGAACTGGACCCTGGAGTAGACAACTAGGCAGTGTAGAAGATAAAACTGGGGTCATGTGGTTCCTTTACTTAGGGATTGTCAGAAGGTTTGTAGCTACATTGGATTTTATTTCCTCTGTGATGTGATATTGTAAAAGTTGTTAAGACGTTGCTAGTGAAATGAGCTAAATGAGGAAATGATGTTCCGGAAGCTGATCTTGTCTGAGAAAAAGACAAATCAATAAAAGCCATTGTTTCCAAAACAATTCATTTAAAATTACAAATTTAAATATTAACTTTCATCAAATTCTAAACAAATATGACTACTGATCAAATCTCAGTAGTATAAATTAACACTTTACTTGAACGTTGTGTCATAAGACTGTCATGACTACGTCAATAAATGTGTCAGAGATGATGTCTCATGTCAGATATAATTGGTAATTGTCTTATTTGATGCCATGACTGCTTATGAAACATGCAAATTTTACTCTACTACTTAGCAGATGTTTTATAGCAGATGTTATATGTAGATAATATGCGCTTTATGAAAACTGTCATAGCATATTTAATGCTCGATTCTGATTGGATAATAGGTATTTATAGTTTACTTAATGTAGATTTGGACAAACATATGACTACAATTCATTCATTTGTCTAATTTATTATTATTATTATTATTATTATTATTATTATTATTATTATTATTATTATTAAATTTTTTATTATATATTTATACCATTTATTATATTATATATATTTTTCAACTTTTTTAAACTTTACTTTTGCTACTACTTTATACTTTTTTTTACTTAAAAATGTATTTTCAAAATGTATTTTATTTTTATTTGCTACTGCAACATCATAGAAGTTAAATATATATATATATATATATATATATATATATATATATATATATATATATATATATATATATATATATATATATATATATATATATATATAAATCCAGGAGAACTTCTTAAGTCCTCGGATGTGTCTCTAAATTCCAGCAAGCTCTGCGTGATGTTTTTCAGCCTGACACACCCATATCGGCACTAATCATTACCCACCTAGGCCTCCTCCTTTTTTTTTTTTTTAATAAACAAGATAATTGGCTATCATTGTCTGGCCGTCTCTGTTTGGTGAGTGGAAATGAGAATGGCAGTGACCAGATGCCTGGCTCTCGCTCTCAAAGCTCTTTAATTAGAGTGGGCCAAGCGAACCTGAGGACCACGGCACGACAAAAGCAGGGAAAAGGGCAATTAACGGCCGAGCGGTCCCCTTTCCGTCCATCTGTCGGAGCGCAGGTGAAAGGATGATGAAGGAGCTCCATCCATTCGGTCCCATATGGAGACCCTTATGGGCGAGAGACACTCTCGCTCCTCTCCTCAATGCCGGCCCTTTAAACCGCCTTTTATTTAGCTTCCGCTGACATCAATATCTGCCTGGGAATGCAAAGGGGCAGCTGCACAGATTGTCACCCTACCTTGTTATGTACTGAATGTGCAATTCAGGTCCTCCCTCGGCATGCTTTTCTCTTTTTTTCCCTCTCCTTAGGCTGGCTCTATAGAAAAGATAAATATGAGCAGCCCTGATGGTTAGTTATATTTATTTTGGCTCTTGAAGTCCTGCTTTTCAATCTTTCTTTTTTCGCGAATATACAGTATGTTTAATCATTTAAGCTTGGATTAGAAAAATTAATCGCATTATTATTATTTCTACCACTGCTGAATTCTCGAATCTGATTGGTCAAAAGGTGTTGATTCATTTTCTATAACAGCTAGGCTAATATTAATTTTTAAAAGTGCTGCTATTTAATAAAGAAAAAAAATTCTAACCATTGGTATGGTGAAGTTTTCTGTAAGGAGACGTTTATTTAACATTTATGGAAGGAGTCTCCAGTGTCAGCGCTTTGTAACATCAGAAGTAAAGTTTTTCAGCACTGAAAAGTCTTCAGGAAAGTCTTTATAGCAAATTAATCAATGATGGGGTGGTGTGATGAAGTGGACACTGAAATGTTTCCACCCTGAAGTTGAATATGAATGTCATTCTTTTTATCAAGTTATAGTTACATTGAATGTCCTATAAATCTATAAAAACATGGAACGCCCACGAGACATGTTAGTCCCTGTTATTGTTTACATTACAGTAGCTATAAATAGCTATATATAAGCTCTTTCTTGCAGTTTGTTACCAAGGAACCACAGAGTGTTACCTCCTCTGTCCTGAAGACTTTATTTAAATGTTAATGAAATACTCCGGCATTTTCTGTTTATCCAATTCATTAATAAAAATCCACATAAATCAGCAAAAATTCAATTCTTAAACTTAAACATTGGACACTATTCAGCATCAGTTCTGAATTTTGGTAAATAACAACTATAAATATGTTCATTAAGGTGTTTATATCAATCATTGCATTTATGTATGCTATAATTTTACTTGACAGATGGTCTATTGAGACTGGAGTTCATGGTTTGTCCATGTTATCTAGTGTAATTTGTTAAATAAGGTCAAGCATTTTCATTTTTTCCATTTTCTAGCAGTTTTTCCTTAAGCCATTTAAATGCTTGGCCATATGCCATCAGGATGAACTAGTGATATTCAGATGACCCGTTTTTCATATTTCTCTGGCCCAGCACCCATTCAAATGTCCACAGCATTTACCTTTATTAAAGAGGACTGCGATGCAAATTCATGTTTGAAATTCACATGGAACCACAAAGTGCTGTCAGTTTACGTGAAACGCTCCTGTGCGTCTTGGTGAACGCTTACATACCACACAGCTGTGGTTTGTCTTAAATTTTCTTAGCAAAAAGATCTCCAAATGTCTCAACAGGAGGCAGGATTTGTGTCCTGCATCATTCTGTTGTAAAATACTAGGGTTCCTTAAAGGTTCCTATGATAGTTAAAGGTTCTTAGCTTTCTAAAAGGAGTTCCCATACAAGAGTTCCTTCAAAAAAGACAAACCAAAAATCAATGGAGCCATCTATAGCTAACTTGCAAATTTATAACTATTTACATGTCTCACTTCACAACAAAAGCTTAAGATTAGTGCTGGAATTAGGGACATATATAGCATTAGTACTTTTCTTGTGACATGGAACTGAATGAAATACAACTCCATGGGCTTTGCTTGTTTAAATTTTTACAAATTTTTCACAAGGTCAGGTTCAGGTTTAGGATTTGCCACTAAGTACAAAATATTTAGGGTTCTATGTATCTTATCAGCTTCCATCCAACTCCATGAGTATTTGTTTCCTCGAAGGGCCGTTGTGTTTTTTTTTCTTTTATGAAAGAGCACATGTGCAAAATGTATGCCAAAATTTCCATTCTAAAAGTAATCAGATTCTAATTATTACATATATATATATATATATATATATATATATATATATATATATTATTTTAGCTTTCTCAGTTGCTTTGGATGGTTAATGGTTATAGTTTCCTAAAAAAAAAAAAAAAAAAAAAAAGTTCCACTTGGGGCCTTTAAGAGTTTCGCCAGAAGCACAAACCTAATAAACATTTAGTGTGCTAGATGCAGCCACTCCACTAAACATTAGTGCGTTTAAACCACAAATAATGGTAACAAACTACTTTTTTCATGTCACTAGAGTTTTACCTTTTACCTTAGTAGGTGCACATGGTGTACCTTTAATTAGCTTTTAGAGTAAAGCTTTAGAGGTACATCAGTGGTCCTAAAGGTCCAATTACTGTATGTACCTTAAAATATGTTTTAAAAATAACAGATACATACTAAAGGTACAAAAGATGCCCACTGGAAAAGTCCATTTTAGTATCTTTTACTTCTGAGAGTGCAGGCCACTGGGTCAGTGTAGTTACAACAATGATTCATGTTCTAGAAGACTGATCACTTTCCATTTCAGTGGAGGATGAGTTACAGATACAGATAGAGGTACAGTCGTTAAGTCTGCGTAATCAAGCTGGTAGCAATCCAACATGCCCTCACCTGACACAAGCAGATTCCTGAATCAACCCCACTGTGCTCATGCTTGCTTTTCTGGCATCATACTTGCACAGATTACGAAAAAGAGGACAAGAAGAGCTCCGTGTCCGACTGGTGTAGCTCCAGTCTTAGCCATGATAATGACCTGGAGGAAGGTTTCACCCTTGAAGGAAACAGCCTGTGCCTATATATCACTCTAATTGTGCTAGGCAGGTCTGGGGCCAGCATGCACCAGGACAGTCTGACTAAGGGAAAATGCAAGCGAGGTGAATATTAATCGACCTGGCGCTTGCTGACATGGGATGCATTTTATTATGAAGACTAATGGTCCACTTGAGTGAATCTTCATTCCAATATCCCAGCTTGTTTGACCCTAACCGGCTTGTTTTGAATATAATGCTGGAGTTTGGCCCAAATTACATTCACGGAAATTTCAATAGCTTTCAAATAGCTTTTAAATTTCAAAGAGAACTTTGTTTTCAGCAGAATAGGTGTAAACAGGAGGTGGTCCACCATGTAGGTAGGGTTTCCTTATCGGCAAGCATGTAGTTTTGTAATGTGTGGTTCATGAAGCCAGGACGCAAGTGCGTAAACCCAGCGTGGAATTTATTAAAGGCAATCGAAGAATCATCATCACAGTCTAAAACAATGCTGTAGGCAACATCACAGAAAGATAATCTGTATTCAGAAATGATAATACAAGGAAGAGTCAGAAAACCAAAAACAATTGACAGTGAAATAAAGCTCAGAACTGCAGGACACACTTGGCAAGACTTCGCGACAAGACAAATGAACAGGAGAGTAGAAATAGATTATTTAATCAATCTGAAAAACAGAACACCTGAACACATTAAGGAAACAAACCAATGAGAATTGTACGTCTCTTAAATTTTTTTGAACAACTGGATGGCAAACTTTTTATGCAAAAGGATCATTTTGCCCCAATATGGTTTCTCAGTTGCAAATTCATATAACAATTCGGATGACTCATTAATGTATGATTGTATGACATGCATATCTTTTCTATAATTATGACCCGATTTAATTGCATTAATACATTTTAGAACCTTAGGGGAACTATGTGTTTTTGTTCTGCTTCATGTAAAAAAACCTTTCTGAAAAAAAAACATACCAAACAAAAATTCCTGGGCTTGTTCGATGAAACATTTTCTCCCTAAAGAAATATAAGAGCTGTGTTAAATCCCAGCACCACTGTCTGGTCTTGTTCTCTTGGAATGCTGTCGCAACCAGAGAAAATGGTATGCAGAGGTCTGGGAGGGAGTGAAGGGTGCGGTGGGGTTGGGGCGGTTGGGGGGGTTGTGGCACGAACTTGCTCGAGGAACTCTCGCTTTAATAGCCTGTACTGTATGTACAAATACCACAAAGAATTCTCAAGCTGGCCTTTTTTCTTTTTTAATCTCGCTACATGAGAATATTTCAATAACTGTTCCATCTGATGGCGATTCCTGAAAGGTCAACTTATCTCTCAGACACATATGCAAGCGATGGAGGGTGAGGAATAAAAAAAAAAAATTATGATAATTTGGTGTTCAAACAATGAAATGCATGAGCAAAAAAAGATTTTATCATGTGACGCGGTGAAGGGAAATGCTACGGCTTTATCAAATCAGATTGAAAGACACAGTTTGGTAAGCGCCCCTATGCAGCCTATTTCCATTCCCGTTTTCAGGAAGTTTTCATTTGACACTGAAAGAAAAGATGTGTAGATAGCTTCACACCTCTAGGTCAGATCAGTTTTGTTTTTTTTTTGCATACATAAAGAACAGGGGTCCTCTTTTTGCCTACTGGTGGAGAGGAGGAGTTGGGTTGGATCTTGGGTTTCACTCCTTCTCTGGCCCCAGGGCGAGCTAGCTGATACTGAGATGAGGTATGTAAACCATCAGAACAGGTCAGAGCAGTTCGCACACCGAGTGTCAGCCTTAACCCCTCACTGTCTCACACGTTCACATCCTGTCGCTCCGAGAGAACAAAAGGGCTGGTGGTCAAGTGCAGTCTGAGCTCCTGACATGTGAACCGGAGGTCACTGAGGAGGAGAAGTGTGCAGGCGAAAGAATGCTGGGTGAAGAAGACAGAAGGGGGAAATCAATATTCTCATCAGATTCCCAATAAAGAAGGGTGAAAAACAATGAAAATTCCTCAGCACTGATAAAAACATTCAAGCCGATTCATTAACCGGGGCTACGGAGGGTTGTGTTTTTCATATAAATAAAATAACACCAATTTGAGTGTTTCCAGCAGTGCCAAAATTTACATTTTATCAGTAGCATTTACAATTGTTCAAATTCCACAACATTAAATGTAACTATAAATAAAAAAGTGTAATAATTGGCGAATTGCTGTTGCATAAGTGGAATAAAACACTTCAGGTCATGCTGTTATAGGAAAACTTCTGGGTGGTTGTCGTTAAAAATTAGCTACAAAGATTCTAGGCTTGAACAATATTCAAAGATTCAAATAATAAACTGAATCAACTGAGTCATTTTGATCAGTTGATTCAGAGTTTGGGGATCTTTTGGTATTTTTGTGGAATCGGATTATTGTTAAAGTTGTTTTATTACAGCAAGATACCAATACACACACATACTGATGTTGCTGAGTGACAGGCGAAAAAAAGGAGGCTCAACTGGATTCGTTATGATTCATTATGAAACTCCATTGCTTTGTCATCCTGTAGAGGTGCTCTAGCAGTCCTGGGATTTGAACTCTTTGAGAATCTTCTAGTGCTAAGCTACCACTTCCAACCCTCAACCAACTGCTCAGCGATTATCTCTACACAATGTTGGGAAATTCCACAGACAATGACTGGACTGGACTCTATATATGCCTCACGGATGTATGTGTGTGTGTTTGTGTGTTCTCCCCAGAGGCAGCATTTATAATTACCCACATAATTACACCTTTTTATTGAGTCTCCAGAGCGAGGTCCTGCTTGAAGGTTATACCACAGGTCAGGATGGCTCTTTTGCTGGAATTGTGTCCGGGGGAAGAAAAAAAAACATGGACCTGCCATGCAAACAGGCGAAATGAAAATATTATGCTTTCTTTCTTTATCACCGCCGCATTAATTTGACTGTCGTACCCTGCAATCAGGCAGCGCCGGCTCCGAAGGGGGTCAATGCCCGAACCTATCAACTGCTATGATGTGAAATGTGAAAGTGTGACGAGCGCCAGAGAAAGCATTGACTCTATCCATAGCATGAGCTTGCCCAGCCCTTTGAATGGACCACAGGAAGCCCCTTCATGGCTCCAGTAAACACAGTCATCCACATGTTTTCTGACTGGCTCTGAGTGACGCGAGCAAAGGAGGGAAGTTTCCCCTCACAAAGCCGTGACAGAGGCTCGAACAGCAACGGAGTGCAGCGGGCTGACCTAAATGACAAGCCACAGTAAAACCAGAGCCCTGCTGAACCTGGTGTTCTTCAAGCCTGCAACTCAGGATACAAACTCCGAAGGCCTGTGGTGTATGTGTGTGTGTGTGTGTGTGTGTGTGTGTGTGTGTGTGTGTGTGTGTGTGTGTGTGTGTGAGAGATGGTGTGTGAGGGTGTGTGAGAGGGAGTTGACAAGGCCCGCTTGGCTCAGCGCTCCGTATCGAGTTACCAAACACGCCTTTCATGGCCAAATTCTCCGACCAGCCTATGATCAAAAGGC
This sequence comes from Cranoglanis bouderius, assembly GCA_023630585.1. NCBI lineage: Eukaryota > Metazoa > Chordata > Actinopteri > Siluriformes > Cranoglanididae > Cranoglanis > Cranoglanis bouderius. The sequence goes on along the minus strand of CM042548.1, from coordinate 15,324,306 downwards.
CACCAAATGAGAGAGAACAGACAGCTGAAGTTCAAGAGCTGTGATAAGTCAGTGTTCGTCCAAAACGCAGAGACGGAGCGACGGAGAGAGAGAGGAGCTTTCGTAAAGTTCATAGAATAAAAGAAAAACGCAGTTTGTGTTGTTGTTCTTGTTGTTGTTGTTGGCGATAAACCGCAAAGATTATAATCCTCTGCCCTGAAGATGTCGGAAAAGTTAAGTCACAGCTCTACCACCGTGAGTGTTGACACTGGGTACTCCTTTCTTAAATGTTAAATAAACATCTCCTTACAGAAAACTTAACACCATATCAACAATGCTGAGTGTCCATCATACAAGTCCATGTGTAAATTGTTATTACAGAAACGTATTTGTATTCAGATGAGCTCATTAATCAACACCTTCTGACCATTCAGAATCGAGAATTCGACATCGCTTTGGTTATAAAACTGGATCATCCATAGACCGCGGTAATTACTGAATTTGATATAAAATATGATTTTCCTGGTTTTCAAATCGGTGTCACAGTAAATTGCCTACTCTCTTACAGATTTAAATATATTTTATTTGTGAAATTATGGAAATTGTTATTATCAAACGTTTTGAATTGATCTTGATTCTTGTACAAATATAATAATTGTCATACATCGGATCATACAGTAATTCCTCATTAAGAGTGAGATCAGCACACACTAGTGTTTCATGGCCATACCAGTTACAGTGTGTGTGTGTGTGTGTGTGTGTATGTGCGTGTGTGTGCGTGTGTGTGTGTGTGTGTGTGTGTGTGTGTGTGTGTGTGTGTGTGTGTGTGTGTGTGCAGAGAACGAACAGAGAAGGCAAAACTCTTGGTCAGGGTGCCATCAGCCCACGGCTAAAGCACTCCGGTGTAGAAGTGGGAACGACAGAAAATTAATAGACATCAACATTTTGTATGTATTTTCTGCAAGACGGGTTTACGCCTATCAAGGCCATCTGGTCTTAATAGAACATCAATTGATGTGAACAGGAACACAGAACAATTTGTTTTCTCGCTGGGGGGCAAACACACACACACACACACACACACACACACACACATACAAAAAAAAAAATCAGTTGGCAGTACAGCATGGTGGTTTGTGGTAAGACCAGAGGCTACCTGGATCCTGTGTCTGTGTGTGTGTGTGTGTGTGTGTGTGTGTGTGTGTGTGTGTGTGTGTGTGTGTGTGTGTGTGTGTGTGTGTGTGTGTGCGTGCACATGTATCCTCGGGTTGCAAGTGAAAGAAGTGGATGCATTCTGTTAATTCGGAAAGCTTACATACTCAACATAATTAGCTAAGCCAAACAGTTAGCTACAGTGGGTATAGAAAAGAATCACCCCCCTTTAAAATAATCATATTTTGTTGCTTTTCAGCCAGAAATGAAGACAGACACAGTTTTTGTTTTATCCAGCTGTATTTACTCAGTGTAACTTATAACATCCAAGTCAGAGATATAACATCAACATGTCAGAAAAAAAAAGGAAAAAAAACAGAATCACTGAGTTGGAAAAAGGATCACCCCCTTGCTTTAATTTGCCTTAATTTTTTAATTACAGCCTTTAGTCTGTTGGGATGTGTCTCTACTAACTTTGCACATCTAGACTTTGCAATATTTGCCCACCCTTCTTTGCAGAACTGCTCAAGTTCAGTTAAATTTGATGGTGACCGTTTATGGATGTTAGACCACAGAATCAGAGATGGATGCAAGTGCAAGGCAAAAAGTCACTTGGCTTGGTATTGACTAAGGAACAACGTAACTAGGCAAATACTTCGCAGTGAGTATGCGTGACTGTGAGTTTGCTGTGAAATTGGAATCAGGTGTGTGCTCAAAATGAAGGTGACCGTGAACGTGGGAGTGTGGGAGTGCCGTGGGAAGTGTAGTCCATGGCGGCCATGTTTGTCGGTTGCTGTGCATTCTGGGAATTGGAGTCAGTGTCGTGGCGTGAACGTGAGTGTGGCAGTCTGTGAGTGTTGTGGGAAGTGGAGTTCGTGGCGGCCATGTTTGTAGGCCACTGTGCATTCTGGGAATTGGACTCGGGGTCGCGGCGTGACCTAACAGTGGACTGCAGTCTTCAAGTCATTCCACAGATTTTCAATGGGGTTTAAGTCTGGGCTCTGACTAGGCCATGCAAGGACATTCATCTTTATCTCCTTCAACCACTGTGTGTTCAGTTTTGCTGTGTGCTTTGGGTCATTGTCATGTTGGAAGGTAAATCTTCTTCCCATTGACAACTTTCTGGCAGAGCGTAGCAGATTTTCCTCAAGAATTTGACGATATTTTGCCCCATCCATTTTCCTTCTATCCTGACAAGTGCTCCAGTCCCTGCTGCAGAGAAATGGCTTGGCCTCAGAATCTTCAAGGTGCATTTTGGCAAAGCTCAGTCGTGGGTGGCTTTTTTTCTTGCAACCTTCCCATACAAGCCACATTTGTGTAGAATTTGTGATATTGTTGTCACATGCACACAATGATCACACTTTGTCATAAATTCCTGCAACTGCCTCTTGGTAGCCTCTCTGACCAGTTTCCTCCTGGCTCTTTCATCCAGTTTGGAGCGATGTCCTGATCCAGGGAGGGTCTGTGTTGTACCAAATACCTTTCAATTCTTAATAATAGACTTCACTGTGCTTCTAGGCATTGATACAGCCTTTGAATTTTTTTTGTATCCATCTCCTTGACAGTGCCTTGCCACCCATAGTTGAATGTTTGCTTCAGTTGCACTACAAAATGCTCCAGGAAAGCTCTTTTCATGCTGAGCTAGTCATTTTTAGGAAGGTGATCCTTTTTCCAACTCAGTGATTCTGTTTTTTTATTTTTTTCTGACATGTTGGTGTTATATCTTTCTTGGATGTTATAAGTTGCACTGAGTAAATACAGCTGGATGAAACAAAAACTGTGTCCATCTTCATTTCAGGCTGAAAAGCAACAAAATGTGATTATTTTAAAGGGGGTGATTCTTTTCTATACCCACTGTAAAAACTGCATTGTGCTAGCATTATCTACTAGTGAGTTAGCATAGCTAGCATTACCTCTCCAGCAGGAACTAGCTGATGTTAAATAGTTAGCTATGTTCTTCAGCTAATGTTATGTTATGTTAGATTGTGTAAGATTACTAGAAATGAAAATGAAATGGTGCGTCATGGTGCTCTTTTAAGAAATAAAAAAAAGCTAGCAAGCTAACAAACATTAGGCTAAAATATATGAATGTTGTGCTATTAAAACCAGTAGCCATGTTTAGCTAGCAAGCTAGTTAATGTTACGTAAA
>CM042548.1:15288526-15318526 GCA_023630585.1 Cranoglanis bouderius | reverse complement strand
GTTGCTCATTTAAATGACCAAGCATGCTCACTGTGCTAGCTATTCCCACAAAACTCCATAAAAGGCAAAGCTCCCAGAGAGCAGCTCAGCTATTGCATTGTTGTCCTCTACGACAACTCTTCCTCTTTTTATAGGGTGCCATTACTTTTGTCCTAATTCAATGGCGAGTCTTATTTGTATTAATTTATAAATTTGTTTTGGGTCACTTCCTTTCAAGTCATTAGTATGAAACGACCAAGTTTTACAATATTTTCGTTAAACTGGTGCGTGTAATTGAAATTAATAAGCGTTTTAAGCGTGATGGCACAATCCGCATTTGCATCGACTACGGCCGATTACAATTTGAAGCCGCTCAATCGAGGTTGACATTAGTGAGTCAGCTTATATGTAAATTTACCCAAGATTAGGCATGAACTTCATGAACGCCCCCGCGAACAATTTACGAAGAAATTCCTTCGTATCCAGGGTGATAAATGAGGCCCAGCAGTTGTACATCAAACTGACTACAATCTGGGCTAAAAACATTTCTGCATCATAATCAGCATTTGAAAATCTGCATTGTGGATTTCGGTAACCTGATCAAAATGGCGGTCAGTGGTCAGATTGCGGCTCCAATCTCCAGCCTGTGATGTGCTGTAAACCGATTCACAATCACAGCGGATGAATCCAATCAGCGAGGGGTGGTGAAACAATCTAGGTCACTTTTCAAAATGACTGCCACAGGCAATAAGATTAAGGAGCGCAGCAATTCGGGGGGAAGACACAGCACTAACCCTGGCCTGAAAGCACGGCTTTGCTTCTGCTCTCTCTCTCTCTCTCTTACTCTCTCTCTCTCTCTCTCTCTCTCTCCGTCTCTCACACACACTCACTTATATTTCCTGCTCATTCTTTTATGATGACGATATGAAAACGAGGGCATTATGTATCTTTGTATCAAAAGTAGATTGATTTCAATTAGAAAACTTTTTCTTTCCTACTTCCAAACACACACACACACTTTCTTTTCCCATTTCCAAAGCTTAACTTCATTGTCTCAAAACCTTTTTTTTCTTTCATCTTAAGACAAAGATTTATGTAAATCTTCAAGCCCGGCGTTAATGCGTGGCGCACTGTGAGAAATAGCATCCCTAAATCGCCGTATTGTTGTTGAAAATGACAAGGCAGCCTCCTAATCCCACAATGCGATCATCCAAATGTGTCATAATGCTCTGTGTAGGCAGGCGAATCTGAATATCAAAAAGGCACCTCGCACCTAGCCGGTGCCTTCGGTTGCTCACAGATGTGTGTGTGTGTGTGTGTGCGTGTGTGTGTGTGTGTGTGTGTAAGTATGTTTTTAAAGAACAGAAAGCATTTTCACTTAAGGAGAGATATAAGTGAATTTTGAATCACTGCTATGGTGTAATCTGAAAAAATTCTTTTCAATAACTTTTCAGTGACATTTTTATTTTAAAGATTACATATTAGGTAGGGTTCTCCGGCTTGCTACTGTCTGTGTGGAGTTTCCACCGTCCAAATCCCTACACAGAACAATAACCTTGCATTAATATAAACTACAAAAGCTGCTATTGTAGAAAATGAATCAACACCTTCTGACCAATCACAATGAAGAATTCAAGACAACTGTGGTATAATAAAGACACACTTTAATCGACCCTTTTGTGTTTTTTATGATTTAACCATTAAAAGCACTGATTATATTTTTCTGTTGATTATGTTAATAAAAGTCGGATTATTAAGAAACTGTTGTCATCGTAGTGCTTCATATGATGGTCTCGCAATGCGAGCGTATCACTACTGCGAAGTATCTCATGTGGTCCTCCAAAACCTGTCGAAATCAGTCGACGGAAGAAACTCGTGGGTTTTTTTTTCCTCACATCAGCAGTCGTTTTTCACAGCTTCGGCTGGAGACGGCGCGTTCGTCGAGGCCTCAAATTGATTTGAATGTCTTTGATTAGTTTGCTTGTCATTTGTCATGCTGTCAGACGGAAACGAAGGGAAAAAGAAGAGAAAGAGAGAGAGAGGGAGCTTTTTTGGAAACAGCCATGAAACAGCCATGCCAATCAATTGGACAAGGACAAGTTGGGTGAATAATAGTGGTAATAATTACAACCCAAGTCTGGGGATTCCCCTGATTCGCCATGACTCCCTCATTGAACCGTCCTCCACTGAGACTCTATTTCTGTCCCAGTGTAATTAGGTGAGTCGTCTCGTCGTCGCCCCCCTACTGCCCCCCCCTCCATCCCCCCCCCCCCACTTTGAGGTAGGTAGTGTTATTTACTCGCACTCTCTTTGAAAAGGCCTCCCTGCCTCCCACCCTCCTGTCCGACGTTAAATTCCTGTGCCGTCGCTTTTCAGGCCCACCGGGAGATTTTGCGCAGAATAGCCACGTTGATCTGGAAGTCTTAAGAAGTGTCGTACCTGTCAGCACACACTCTCTGTAAGCCAAAAAAAAAAGGGGGCACTTGAAGTTTCCTTTTAATGAGAGGGGAGGTCTGGTACGCCATCAGGGCTCATCACGAAATAATTCCATACCGTCTGAATGCGTCGCCCGTGTGCCTTTTAATTCTGCCGCTGTTTATGTAATGAAAGTAAGCAAAAGCAGGCTAATGAGAGGCTGGGTTACATTTTATACACACATACACACACACACACACACACACACACACACACACACACACATACACACACACACATGCACACACACACACGCAGACATACACATATGCACATTTCAATCATACTACAGGTCACACATGTGAATGTAGAAGCAGCGTGTATACACAAAATAGTCCACCAGCACTGTTTAACACACACACACACACACACACACACACGCACACAATTCCTCTGTTAGACACTCGCTCATCTTGTTATCATGTGAATGGATTGGCTAATAGAAATACAGGCCTCTTCAGTCCGATTAAATGAAATATTAACAGCCTCAGTTCACTTTTCCTCGCCTATCTCATTGCCAGTCTCGACAAACATTCCTTTTTTGTGCGTAGATACCGTCGCAGTTATTGACCTTTCATTGCAGCCAGCTGACTTTCTTTCTTTTGTCATGCTTGAAAAACATTTTAATCACTGCATTTCATGCTCCTAAAAAAATCACAAAAAACTCTGCAAGTTGCATCACAAATTTTGAAAAAAAAGCTGCAGTAAAATCAAGCATTTTTGGCCACAACAATCACAAAAAATACTCGAAATCCTGTACTGACTGGTAGGACGTTGCTATAGAAATGATAACATACTACAATTAATAAAAGAAAGAATTCAGTAGATCTGTGGTATAAAAGCATCGAAAGTGTAGAAAGTTAAAGTAGTGAGAAGTAAAGGAGTGGAGTGAACTGTGGACATGTCAGATGTTTAATCTGATAAAGAAAGTGGAACAGCACAACGAGGACACTGAGTTCCTCTGCTCACTTGGACTTGTCCTGGTGCCTACTGGCTTACACATGACTCAAGTGGTATGTGAGGACAGAGCCAGAGTCGCCTTCCCTCTCCCCCCCCCCCCCCCCCCTCTCTCTCCCTCTCTCTCTCTCTCTCTCTCTCTCTCTCTCTCCCTCGTTCTCTCTCTCTCTCTGTCTCTCTCTCTCACTTTACTGGGAATAATCCCCCCTGTGGGGGACTTCAAAGTACAGGCCAGTCAGGGATAGGCTTAATTACCCTTTTTCCTTGAAACTGATGCCAAATCAAGACTCGTCCTGAATCTCGGTTCTGTCTCAACATGCCTCGTTTTGAACCTGGCTTCCATTTTTCCATGTTTGTTTTTTTGGAGGTTGGGTGAAAAAAAAAAAGAAAAGAAAACTTGACCCCAAATCCAGCGCAAAGGATTTTCACAGGTGTCTTCTCGTTTAATAGTGGCTTTTGTTTTCATTGAATTGCCGTTGATAGGTTTAAAGATTTGCACCTCCCGTTCTGTTGATTTATGAGAAGCAATTTTTCAGCCAACGATGAAGTTAGAGTCAATAACCAGAGGGGGAAAACTGTTTTAAAAAAAACAATAAAATAAAAACATAACTGTGTAGGTGTGACAGTATGATGTGATTTATGACCCACAGTGCTTTTGTTTAAGATGAGAAAAAACGCTCTGCTTTGGCACGTCGAGTTCTTCTCTCTTCCTCTCCGTCAGTGTGTGTGCTTCTGATGTCGGATGAGGATGTGGAATTTTTTTTTGCTTTTTTTCTGCTGAGTGAAGTGTGAAAGCCCCGTGGGCTAAGCTGGGAGGATGTTTGATGGCTGACCGAGGGGAACGGCGTATTTAACACCGCCGAGAGTTGAGCATGAGCAGGGGCTTAATGATGGGATGAGCGTTAATTCAGCGCCCAGCGCCTGCCAGCCATCGGGCACCTGCGGAGCCTGGCGTCACTCAGAGAGGATCCGCGTCCCTCCATCTCACACTCGCACACCACTCAACGTAAAAGGTCCTTCTACAAAATGGCCTCGGACAGCTATCATGCTCGCTCACTGAGTGTGAACATTTCAAATGTTTGTGGTGTGTTTTGCTTGTGGTGTGTTTTGTTTCCTGTCCAAGGTGTGACCTCGGGGTTCAGTTTGTGTATTTCCAAACAGCATACCCACGCACACATGATTAATCATCTGGGTTACTTTTGTATTATTATTATTATTATTATTATTATTATTATTATTATTATTATTATTATTATTATTAGGAGAGCGAAAAAAAGAGACAGACTGTTTATAGCTGCTGTAATGTAAGTGAGATCTGGCACTAACTTGATTCAAGGATTTAAATGTAACTATAAATGCATAAAAATATGACATGTCATTCATTAATACATAACAGATTGTAATTGTTCAGGCCCTCCAGGATTTCATGATTTTGCGATCGCAGAAATTAACGTAAAATCAAGCAAACTCTGCAATATTCGGAGGAGTTTGCCAGTTTTCAAAATTACCGCAGATTATCTTCAGATTTGGGCCAAGACGTGTCATGTGACGTCATCACAACATGCATTCAGTCAAAGCCCTCTTCGATTCACGTGCGTCGACCATGAGTACAGCTAAAAGGTCTCATTTACCGACAAACATCACTGAGAAAGCGTGCAAAACACGCAATTGCAATTTTGCCAAGTCAAGTAGTTTTCTGGGGGGAAAAAGCACAAAAAACTCAGCAAATTTTGAAAAACACCGCAGCAAAATCAAGGATTTTTGGCTGCAACAATCATGGAAAAACTCCGTGAAGTCCTGTACAGACTGATTGTTAGCAAATTGCTGTGGTATAAGAGAAATAAAACACATTGGGATGTGCTGTTGCAGGAAACTAATCAACATCAGGGTGGTAACAGTAACTCTGGTTTGCATTTGGTTGCATCACACCACCACATCACTGATTATTTTCCTACAACAGCATGCCTCACTGTGTTTTATTCCTTACTTAATGTGTTGCATCACTCTCTGGACAGTATGAGTCCCTTTCTGTTGGCTTTGGAGTGAAGTGTTCGTTATTTACATTCAATTATAACTACATTTAGTCACTATTCAGTGAAGACGTGTACTTTGCACTCTTTGCGTTTGTAATTAGTGATGTGCCGTTGTTTTTTTTTGTTGTTTTGTTTTTTTATTTATGTATTTGTCACTTTTGTGCCCAAATGAAAATATTCATGCTATCCTTTGTAAAGGTAAACCTCTTATTCCTCATGTAATTAACAAAATGTCTATGTATTATGTACTTTGGACTTATGGACGCCAGTCCATCACAGTTGAAATCTTCCTAAAATTATTAATTATTATAAAATTTTAAGACATTGAACATTTGTTTGTTTTCAGTGTACTGGCATTCATTGTTTTACTTTGAGGGGTTGTTTGTTTCTTTTTATGTTATCTTATTATAGATGTATAATACTATCTACAGGCTTCTTGTTAAATATAATGTATAATGTAATGATTAGTTAAAATCTTGGGGGGAAATGGTTGTTTCTTTTCAAAAATTTTGGCATTTATTTATGTATTTGTGTCTTTATTTATTTATTCATTTGTTTGTTTGTGTAGCAGTTTCTATTTTACTCTCAATAGTTATAGTTTATATTTATCTTTTTTTATGTTTAATTATTATTTCTTTTTTATTTTATTATATACGTGTCGTAGTTGGACAGAAAATGGCCGGACTATGATTCCCATCATCCAATCTCACGTGATCATGATTCACATTTTGGGTTAATGAGCACTAGCATTTAAGTCAAGTTTGTATAGCGCTCTTTGTCTGAGTAGCGTCTGTTATGAGTAGCGTTGTTATATGTTGTTGTATCCATGCCATGCTCATGTGTATTTCATGCTTGCCTGTGTTTATGTTATGTAGTCCTAGTCGTTGTTCACGTGTTTGCATCCATCGCCAACCCATCTGTGACTCATATATATATAATCTCCTAATCTTAGCCTCTGGTTCAAGGCAAATACTTTGATCGTATATGGAAGTGAAACTCGTATACTGATATGTGTATATGTGTCTAGTGTTATACCATATTTAGATAGATAGATAGATATCAGTCTGCTTAGACACCCTCAAGTGCACACTGAGTGAGAGTTAGTGAACTTAAATGTTTTTTCTTCTTGTTGGAAAGAAAATGATGACACAAAAGAGCGAAAATGAGTTAGACAAGTAAAACAGTTTGTATTTGTGCTCTATTCTTCTCATGCTAAGAGAGCTGCACGTTGCAGGCCCCGTACAGAACCGCGTTTTTACACTCAGAATCGAACACACAGGGCTGGGGGTGGGGGGCGAACAGGTAAAAGACAGGCTGCTCCCAGGGCCACTCCCAACACACACAAAGAAAACCAAAAAGCAAAAAGTCTGTGTAAGCATTTAAAAAAAAAATAAAATATTTACAACCAATATAATAGTGAGCAAAAACATTTACTGTCATATATGCAGCTACAGTAAAAGGCCGTCAAACAACCTTTTGATCCCTTCTGTACATGTTTCATATTCAGAAATGCAAAATGCTTCCCGTTTAAATCCTGCCGGAAATGAAAAATGGATCTACCGTGGCAGCTCGGGGGCGGCGACGTCGCATCACAAGGTCCAAAACATTTCAAGCCCCGTTACAAAGACGTATATTGTCTTTACGAGAATCCATTCCAGCTTAAATAAAAACATACAGATGACAAGGATTGGGGTTTTTTTTGTTTGTTTGTTTTCCTGCAAAGTACTAATGTTTGGGGGGAATTATCCAGACATCATCATCATCATCATCATCATCATCATCATCATCACAGGCCCCTCAGCCTACGAGCTCGATTTTGCAGTTCTTTTTTTAATTAATTTGTCTTTATTTTTCTCACACCCAAGGCAGAAAGCTACGATAAACTCAAGACTTTTACAGTTACAGTGACAAAAAATAAAAATAAATTGAGACCCACCATTTAAATTGGACTGCAAAATTAAACAAACAAAAAAATCATTTAAAAAAAATTTTTTTTTTCCTTTTTTTTTTGTAAAATGCCCAGGCATTCTCCAATATTACAAATACTGGTATACTTTTACAGTAAACAAGAAAAAAAATGTAATATATATATTTATATTTATATATTTATATATATACTAAAACCCCGTCACCAAAAAACCAATATACACATAGCCACTGTGGCATTCAGAGAAACTTTATAAGCAAAAAAAAACAAAACAAAAACGAAAAAATACTTGTTTGTTTAAAACACACATACACAGAAATATCATTTTACCCTTGTACTTGTTTCAATACTGTAAACGTATTTTAAGACAGAGTGCACTAAAGTCTTTTTTTTGTTTGTTTCTGTAGTTCCTGATGTTCGTCCAGTCTCTTCCTTGTCTATTTGTAGCAAAAAATAAAAATAAAATAAAATAACAAAATTAAATAAAAAAAAATACAAAATTCTGGAAACCAATGTACAGTTTTTAACAAGGGGTTCGGTCGTATCCTGAAGTGAAGAAATATACATATATACTTCTATAATGTGTGTGTGTGTGTGTGTGTGTGTGTGTGTGTGTGTGTGTGTTTGTGCTATATGTACATATGCATACAGTACATATCAACAAACACATACACACCACTATTGTGCTGTTTATCCTTTATCAAGAATCTTTTTCAAGAATTATTTATGCACGCTGATTCGTTAAATTTTTAGAAGCAGATTAAATCTACGGACATTTTATTTATTTATTTATTTTGCACAAAAAAAAACCTTTGCATTTTGTCTTTTGCGAGACAATAAATAGGAAGATCAGTATTCAGTATTCAAGGCACACTCATGTCAAATTGATACGGCAGTACAAAAACCATCCAAATAAATTAATTTCACTTTTATAGTGCCGGTGTTGTGAAAGCCAAGCCTTGCAACATGGGCACTTGAATCTCAGATGATCCCTTTCGCAAAACTAAAAATCCTTTTCCCGCGTAATTTCTTGCTCAGAAGCCGTTTTCTCCGTGAAGTCGTGAATGCACAAAACAAATCATAAAGTGCGGGGACAAACTGCAAAGAGCTGCGGCTGATTTCTCTCTTCTTTTTCTTCTTCTGTCTTTTTTTTTTTTTAACCGTGATATCTCCTCGATTCTATAAATTGTTGGCCCTCGTGTGGTAAAATACGAATCGAGGTTGTGATTTAGGTGATGGGAGTGATCGTTGAGAGAAAAAAAGGGGGGGGAAGTAAGGGAAGGAAAGGGGAGCTTTAAAAAAAAATCAGCTGCGCATTCTTTATGCGTGTTGCTACTTCAACTACACATCACAGGAAGTCCTGAATGAGAAGAGAGAAAGAAAAAGAAAGTCTTACTGTTTTCGCTTAAACAGATTAAAACATATTTTTTTTCCGTGCATACGACTTGTGTCTGTATTCACCTTTACAGTACATTATAAATTTAATTCTCAAAATGATTGCAGATTGGTATATACATAAAAATGCACTTTGACATATGATTAATGAGTGTATGACTGAAATCTTTCCACTAATCTGGCTACATCGGTTCAGCATTTCGTCTGAACGTTCATGAATGTACATCAAATCATTAGAATCAGAGGTGCTAGCTAAGATAATAACTAGTATTTCTCCTGCATAATCTTTGATATCAACCCATATAAGACTGTATGGCTGTCTGTGGAATGTCAGTGTGGTTATAATTAGCCACATTTATGTAAAAACGTGGCGCTAATCATAGCTAGGTAGGTAGTCATGTTGATAGTCGGAGTTTGCTCTAGCCATCCTGCTCAAGAAATGTAAGAGCAAATGACTCGAAGAAACGAGCAACCAAAGAGTCAGCATTAGAAAAAAAGACCTGTTCACGTTAATTAAGGTCGTACAATTTTTAGCATCTGAGCAAGAACTGAAGCAAAATTTTTTGCTTGATTGGTCTTGTCTGGATCGGTACTTAGTACCAGAACTACCTTCCCTCTCTGTGTTACGTAGAACCCGAGCTCCACAATCCTCCATATTTACTGTCACGTCCGACATTCAGTGCTACATTTCCAATTAGATTGACACGTCTGAAATCAGTTCACGCTACAAAGTCTAAGGATTGTTGTCCGCTTATATCCTAATATGACTAATCAAACAAACAAACAAATAATCAAACAAAAAGATAGCTTTCTCAGTTTCTTTAAAAAAATCGAAGATTGAACCCGGCTTCTCTTCAAGAAATTACATGTAGCTTAAATATACAATTTCATGAGCAGCGGCCTAAAGATCTCTCAAATTGTACTCTGTTGTGGATAAAAATTAAATCTCAGGTTTTTGTTTTGTCTGGGTTTAAAAACAACAACAGAAAATCACAGCATTTGAATTTAAAAGTAAGACAATGAACAAAAAAAAAGAAAGAAAAATGCACCTGCACATGCCAAAAACATTACGAAATCCAATAAATACAGAAATTATTGCACAGTTAAAGGCTCCATTTAAACATCATCTAATTCGTCCATTGTTAGACTGACAGACTGAAAAAAAAAAAATGCCAAATTAGGCAGTTTAGACCCGCTCCAATTTCCCTTAGCTTCTGTCTTTTTTTCTCAGATGGCAGTTTCTTAGGCAAATCTAATTGAAATCATTATTATTATTATTATTATTTGAAAAGGAAAACAAACAGAGTATCCAGCTACCCTTTTTTAATATTCAAGGAATTGTGAGGCAAAATGGGAAATCTGGCTTAGCTTCTCTCAGCTTGTTCAATTTTGACCTCGTTCGTCATCAAATGTTCGCCATGCCACTTTTTCATGTGTTTCTCTAGCGTGCTGTAGACGCTAAAGGGCATTTGGCAAATGTCACAGCGGTACACTTCCTTACCGAGCTGCCCGTGCGTCTTCATGTGGCGGGTGAGCTTGCTGCTCTGCGCGCAGGCATAGTTGCACAGCTCGCACTTGTAGGGCCTCTCGCCCGTGTGGCTGCGCCGGTGCACCGTCAAGTTGCTGCAGTTCTTGAAAACCTTGCCACAGAACTCACACGTGTCGCTGCGCCGGCTCTCTTTAGAGCTAGGACGTCCTGGTCCTGGGCCCCCAGACAGATGAGGCGTGCTGCCACCGCTGGCAGTGCCACTGCGTCCAGAAAGGCCCCCATCCAGCAGGTCCCCAGGAGGTGTGGAGAACCGCAGGCTGCCGTTTTCTGACGAGTGCTCGGAGGAGGTGGCGAAAGGCGATTGTCTGGAATCGGTGAAGCCGAGGAAGGGGTCTTTGATGAAGTGCCGTGACGTTGCATAACCCACCAGCCATTGGGAGTAAACGTTCTCGGAGGGGATTAGAGACGCTGGGGGCATGTCTAAGTCTTTCTCTATTTTGATCCTTTTGGAGGAGTTGGAGAGGCTGGGACTGGTGATAGGGGTGGGCTTGCGGGGGAACAGGCCTGAGAAAGAATCACCCGAGCCACAGTTCCTGCCGTTCACTGTGGCCCGCTCCACATGATCCATTTCCTCCACCACCGAGTCCTCATCTCCTGTGTCTCTCTGTCCATCAGAGCCCCTCTTTAAAAAGGGAAGCCTTTTACGATTGTCAACGATCAAGTTATTGTACTGCTGAATAGAGTTCAGCCCCACATTGTCTACCATTTTACCCAAGGAGAGGCTCTTCTCATCATTTGGAGGTTTGGAGCCATTCTCCCTGTTACGGCTTAACTCCGAGTCCATACTAAAGTTTGACTCAGGCCTACTCTCGTTCTCCAGTTCCTCCTCTTCTTCCTCCTCCTCCTCTTCTTCATTGTCTGGCCCTAGTCCCTCGCCTTGGAAGTCACCATCCCTGTTCTTCATGGGATCTCCTGTGACATCGCTAGTACCTGGCTCAGGTGAACTAGTGGTAGAGAGACCATCATCTGAGCGACCTGTCACTGAGCCGGGTTTGTGCATGTGGGTCTTCATGTGGCGCTTCAGCTTGCTGGCCTGAGAACAGGCATGATCACACAGCTGACACTTATAAGGCTTCTCTCCTGTGTGGCTTCGCCGGTGCACTATCAGGTTGCTCTGGAACTTGAAGGTCTTCCCACAGAATTCGCAGGATTTGCTCTTGTCCTGTGTCTGAGGTGGCGTGGTGCTGTTTGGGGGCATTGGCGGCAGTGGAGGGGTGCTCAGGAAGGGTGATTTGCGGTTAGGCTGGAAGGGGTTGGGATTGAGCAGGCGGTGCATAGGGTTGGCACGACTGGGTGAGAGTGGAGGAGTGGAGTTGTTGTTACCTGCCAGCTCTCGCAGACGGCGCGAGAAATCCATGGACTGGGTCTCCATGGCCATGGGTGTCAAGCGCATCACTCTCTCGAAGGCACTGGGATGCTGGGAAATCAAACCCATTTCCTCGGCGCTAAGGCGTTCCAGGCGATGGGGATCTAGGTGGTGTCGTGGAGGGGGGCTAACAAAGGGGGGTGTGTTTGGGAGACGGTTTTCAACGAAGCCCGGTGTGGGTTCTCGAAGCAGCGGCCCGGTCATTCGGAGCAGATGGAAGGGGTTGTTGTCCCCTAAGAAGTTGGTGAGAGGGGACTGGGGTATGGACTCAGCACCAATAGGAGGAGGAAGAGTGATCCGTGGAGTGAGCGAAGTGTTGGAGCCATTGGGTTCCAGGTAGATGCGGATCCCATGGGTGTTCTGGGCATGCTGCAGGAGGAACCAGGCGCTGGGGAAGGGTTGCTTGCATGTCGTGCATATGTAGCTCGAAGGTTCATCTCTACCTGCAAGCAAGAAGAAGACAAGAAAAAGAGAAGATTTTAGTCATTTGTGTCTAAATTAAGAAACGTTTAACAACGCTTTTAAAAACTGTGGGAAATTCTGTGTATGTGCTAGCATGACTTTTAAATGAAGCATGCGGTCTCAGAGCAAAGTGATGGGATGTTTCAAAGAACAAGCTTCGCTCTGGGGCATTTGACATGCTTCAAAATTTGCCTCACACCCTGGGCAATAGGCACAGTCTCACTCATCACGCTGCCCTGTGAAGAGCACTACACACACTTGACAAGCTCATGACAAGAGCATTTCCATACTCAGGCTCTGATGGGTTAGCACTGTGGGAACATGACATCTCCTATAGCAACTCGTCTTTAATCTTCCCCTTCGCAAATGATGGAATTATTAGTGGTGCACGTTCTAAACTCGGAAACCCCTCGGAGCATCGAGGCCGTCCTAGGATGCCAAAGTAATATGGCACTAAATTGCAAAAGAACAACTTAAACTGTGATTTAAGGGACTCTTATCACTATCAAACAAATAAACTTGTCCCCTCTAGGAAACAAATAAAAAAGACAAAAAAATGGGTCCATCAAGATAAATGGTTTCTAATAAAGAAGGGAAAATACTTGCAGATATTTAAGAGGCTGTGGGGGGGGGCATCTTCCTAAGTTTGTTATTCCATGTCAAGGTCTTTGGCATTTAAAGTAGCTTAAGGGTATTATTTGCTCTTCCATTAAGAATTTCTCTGATGTTATTTTTTTTTTCTATTATTACGTCCCCTGAAAAGCCGTCCAAGCTTTTAATAACACCACATTAGCAGAACTTTTTAACCAAACATGCTGTTCTCTTGAGTACAAAATACTGCTCGGAAACAATTCCTCGGCATGGTGTGGAATGGCAAATTAACCACCAAATTGACCTTACACTCTTCCTCCTAGCATTTTAAAAGCAATTATTTGTTAAAATTAAAAATCCCAGTCACAGTGTTTTTTTTTTTTTTTTTTGCAAAATGGTTGCATTCCAGTAGGGGAGGAAAATCATGATCAGATCTTTAGTGTGTGTGTGTGTGTGTGTGTGTGTGTGTGTGTGTGTGTGTGTGTGTGTGTGTGTGTGTGTGTGTGTGAGCCATGTTAGCAGGGGCACTACTAGCCCCCTTCTGTACCTTTAACTACACATGACTAATTGATGAAGGTGCAGGACGAGTGCACAGGTCCACCAATGCAAAGGGGACTCGTTACGGCGGCAGCACAAACAAGGCCTCTATAGCGAGCGTACAGTGAAAAAGGATGCTAAACAGTCAGGCTTGCTCCTGAGGGACCGCTAAGGGAAAAAAATAAAAAAAGATACACAGAGTGGAAATGGTAATTGTGTGCCCGGAAACTAGTTCCATTTATTTACCAAATGAAAGCTTGGTGTTCTGACCTAATGCGGCAATTTAATACATGCAGGAAAACATATGCTGCTGTAATTGTTCGGGTGTTTGATTCCGTGTGCGTGTTTATGAGGGTTTTCCTTGAATGCACCACTGTCTCTGTGTGTGTGTGTGTGTGTGTATGTGCGTGTGCGTATGCGAGCAGAACAATAGCACCACAGTGCACACTCAGCTGAGAGGAGTAAGGACAGGGCTGGTTGACTCAGATCCATTGTGCAGGATCAGAAAGAGCAGATCGGCTGAATGGCTCGGCTCTGGCCTTTTGCGCTCCTCTACACGCCGCTCAGAAACAGTGAGAGAAAACCTGGCGTGCCACTACAGTACGGGTTTACGACCCTGATATTGTGTTCATCACTTGAACAAGAAAAAAATGAAATAACAGAACATTTTAGGTCTCAAAGCTTGCCAGGATAAACACATAATGATGTAAAAGAGTGTGGAAAATAAGCAATATATCCCTTCATTTTTGTGATAAACATATTTTTTTTTATTTTAAATAAATTTCACGCAGAAATATTTATATTAACAATTATATAAAAAAATATTGCTTATATACTTATAAGTAGATTTTTTTTTAATTAACATGCAGAAATATTTTTTTCTCATGAACTGTAAAGCATCACCATTATCTGCATCATTATTTTACTCAGTTTCTATCCTTCACTGAGAAATGAAAATGAAGCACAAAAGTTTTTCCCGCTCATTATGCGCCCGATTTGTGTTAAGAAGAGCGAAGAACACAGCTGTTCGCCTCTGCGGTGTGTCCTGTCCTCTACAGAGTTCGACTTAATTACAGTGGACGGAGCATACGCTTACACACAAAGGCCATCCTTTATTATTATTTTTTCTTCTAAGAATCACACACACACATACACACACACACACACACACACACACACACACACACACACACACACACACACACACACACACACACAAACGTGAAATATTCACACACTATTCAGCTATTCCTCCTTCTTGTTGTTTTATGGCTGAGGCTTTGAAAAGATAATGCTCCATGTAAAGGAGGCCTGGACGTCTTGAAAACAAGCTGGCTTTGTATCTAGTGTGTATGTGTGTGTGTGAGAGAGAGAGAGAGAGAGAGAGAGAGAGAGAGAGAGAGAGAGAGAGTGTTGTTTTTCACTAAAGCGCTTAGTTATAGACTACTAGTTCAACTTCTTTCAGACCAAACAGAAGTCATCAGGGAGCCGAATGTTCATTTCTGCCCTACAATTAAGACGAATCAGCGGCCGCTGCCCGGGATGGTAGTTTTGTGGCCGTGAGTTTATTGAGGAGTGTTCAGCGTCTGCCCTCCCGGGGGGGAATCGCAGTCCGACGCAGATGGCAAATAAAGTATGCAGCCTGAGGCGAGAGCACATTATGCTAATTCTAATGTCAGCTGTACTTTAATATACAGCTCTATTTAATCACCCCATTATTTCACATTTCCATATGAAAAAAAAAAAAGAAAAGGGGAGAGAGAGGGAAAAACCTGCACCGCATCCCGAACACCGCATCGTCTCCCCACGGTCTTTGTGTCAGCGCGGGGTGCTTTATTTTTTTTTTCTCACCACTCAGCCTTGTATACACACACATACACACACACACATATGCATAAACATGCATAAACATGCAAACACATGCAGGAACAAATGCACCGACAAGCATATATATTCACCTGCATGTTCTATGTTTATACAGGATGGACAGAAACCACAAATACCAGGACAAGTGATTCATAATAGCAACCATCTTCAGTTATATAACGTGACTGAGCACCATGCACTTCCTTAGGAGTGTTATTTGAATTATTTTCATGCTTTTTAATCATTTAAAAAAAGGCAAAAGAGCTACTTCATACTTCCCGGCTCTTACAAGCAAAAACCTGAATAAAGAAAAGATTGACAAGACGGAGGCAAAGGCGCTAATTCGTTCTCCTAGCATCACAAACGGATAATGATTGACAAGTAGCAAGGCGCCGCTTACATTTCTCACAAATAAACACACTTCTTATAACTCTGGCTAATCATTAGTATGATTTCCAAATTTCCCCTGCCTTTTTTTTTATTTTATTTTTTTTTTATCAAAAGCAAATAAATCCGGTATTAAAAATGTAAAAATGACACCTGAAGTCAGGATGTGGATCTCGCTCGCTGATTGTTATTCATACCAGTCTTAATAACGACATGTTTTTTTTTTTTTTTTTATGAGATTATTTGAAACTGTTACTGCATCCAAATTCGATCGCAGATACAGGAGAGAGCTCTTGAGGAAGGTGTTCTCATTTTCATTCATTTGGCAGATTGTTATATATTGTAATAGTAAGCCAATAGTTTTGGTGAGAGAGAAAAATAAATGGACCAGAATTGTGAGGCGAGGACAAAAGAGGAGAAATCTCCTGGAATTTCAGATTTCCACACAATGAAGGCTGCTTCGAAACTGAATAAAGAGGGGGAGGGAAAAGGGGATATAGCATCCTTTAATGAGGTACTCATTGGCTGACATTGGTTTTTACTACGGGGACTTCATTTAGGCTGTCATTAAGCTATTATCTAGCGTAAAGAATTTTGCCGTGCTGTAAGTAGCGTGTTGGGTCTGGAAGCCTTTTCTCTCTCTATTAGTGGAAGCGTGCCGCGCTGGCCTGGACTGCTGCCTGTGTTTTGTTTGGCTGTGGTTCACACACGGCTTTGGCAAGAGCCTCGTTGGACGGCTTACAGAGGAAAGAGGGAAAAGCGAGTGCAGAGAGAGAGAGAGAGAGAAAGAGAGAGAGAGAGGATCGCTCAGTAGCACGTTGGACCTATAAGGGAGCCGAGCTTCCTGCTTTTGGCATTTACACTTATGGCATCCAAATTTCCAACAGAAACAACTGTACAGTAAAAACAGATCCATGCCTCCGACAGAGCGGCCTCCAATATACGAGTGCTTCATCATGGTTCGGTTTCATGTCAACTATTTAAATTAATAAAAAAATTTTAAAAATTAAAAAGATATGCATCAGTATAAGGTGTTAATGTCATTGTGATTAAAGATCATGTGATCATGTAATATGTGATCATGATAATATGTGACCACGTGAAAAGAACATGAATGTGCATTTCAACATGTTCTAAATCAAATAATTGAAAAAAAAGTAACATTTTATGTGATCACGTGCAAAATTAATATGCAAAAAAAAAAAAAAAGGATCATGTGTAAAGAATCACATGTAAATGAATCATGTAAAATAAATCACATGTAAAAATAAATAAATAAATAAAACACACACACACACACACAGCCTACAAAGGTCCATGTGAAAAAAGTGAAGTGTCTAAAAAAAAATCATATATGTGAAAAACACTTGTGATTATTTATTTGTGAAGCCTGTGCGAATTTTCTGTAAGACTGCTGTATATACATGATTCATGATTAGAGCTAGTGTAATGCAGAATAAGGTGCATTTTCTCACAGGCTGTTTTGTATTGATTAAGTACAGTCTGGCCCTTAATGATCATTTACTGCGACTCCTCACCACGAGCCTCTGGATGACTATAGAGCAGGATGATTATTAGCATGGACACTGCGCTTGGAAATTAAGTTAGATTCTCCTCGGACAGATGTGCAGAAAGACGCACGTCCTGTTAATTAGGCTCAAGCTGCTGTTTGGTATGTGAAGCGCCACGGCGGCCGCCCGGATCTCTGAAACTTTTAAGCGTCTGTTGTGAGACAAAACTCTCAAAAAAAAAAAAAAAAAAAAATCAAAAGACTTGTTGTGTATGAGTATCTGCATAGCAGATTGTCTTTGCCTTTACAGCGGTGCATCAGTGGTTTATTCCTAGCCATCTCATTTCATTTCTACATAAACAGTCGAAGACTTAATTGCTGCTCTTCCAAGGAGTAAAAACGAAAACGCAGGTAATAACCCGAGTTGATGTTGCGACTGCAGGGTTTCCGCCGCTCGGCACTTCACTCGAACGCTCTCATACTGTAAGAGAAGAGGTGGGTGGTGCGAGTCGACGCCGCACGGCATTGTGGGTGCTCCCCTGCTGTTCCTCCCCGGAGTACTGTGATGTGCACTCTTCAAAAGGGCTCATGTCACCGTCGCTGCCTCATTTAAAGTCAGACTCCCCTGAATTTGCATCTCACAGCGTCTTACAGGACGTGCCATATGTCGTCCAAAAAAAGACAATGCTCACAAATAAATTGGCAGCACTACCCATCCCCCCATTCGTGCTTAAAAAAAAAAAAAAAAAAAAAAAAAAAAAACGATACCCGTGTCTAGGAAGACAACAAAGCTGTTTAAAAATGGTGCATTTCAACTCCAGAATACTCAGCATTCATTTAGCGAGTTAGTCAAGCCTCGTGCAGGGACGTCACACCTCACAGCCCAGTCGCAAAGTGCAATAACGAATAAAAAATGCTCATTACCGAATGATTTCGGTTTTCTCTATGATTCAATTTGCGGTAATTACAGCGGCCCGTGCTAATAAAATTCCGCCACAGAACGCGAAGGTCAACTACCAGTTAGGCGTGTTCATTTTCATCTCGGTGTATTCATCCTCGGCGCCTAATGGCCCAATTTTCTCCCCTCGCTCTTCAATAAATATTGCTGGAATTACAGGTTAAATAGCTAAATTAAATCACGGCTATTATGGTAGGCTGTACGGCTCGGTGAGGGAAACAGGCTTAGCACTCCATGGACAATTACCGGGGAAGTGCCAATCGCCAGACAGTTTCCGATTAATGTTGGGGACATAAAATTCTAACGTTCATTTTCTCCACTGGCATAGAAAAAAGGAGAGAAATCTATTCAGAACACATAATATTACAAAAAAACTGAGCATCAGACCTAGAATAAAGTGAAATAAACAATACTTGCTGTTGAATTCTCGATTCTGATTGGTCATATGACTAATACATTGTCGTATCTATAGTAACGGCGAATGCACTGGGACTTGTATGGCGTACTATCTACAAAATCTGACACTAATAATAAACCGATGTTAATAATAAACATATTGTTATTTAAGATTTAAGGAAGGAGTCTCCAGTGTTAGAGTTGTTTCCGATGACCGACAGAGGAGTTAACGTGTTGTGGTTTCTTGGTAACATGACAAGATTTGTTTTTGTTTTGTTGTTTTTTTTTTTGTCTTATTACTTTCAAGCGAGGGGAAAAAAAGAGGTTGGTGAGGGAATGACTGTTTACAGCTGCTATAACGTATGTGATAACAGTGTTTCACAACATGAAATGTAACTGTAAATGGATAAAAAAGTACACAAATTGATGTGCTATAAGAGGAATAAAACCCTCCAGGACACTCCAGGAACAGGAAGTCTTGATAATTTTCCTGTAACAGCACACCCCTGGAGTGTGTTTTATTCCTCACTTAACTAGAAGGTTAACTTCTGCTAGAAGGTCTACATATTTAGAGACATGTTCAAATACCACGTAGAGGTCTATTTTAATTGCTCGGGATGAATTTTGTTCCGTGTGCTCTAATGACCAGGGCTGCTTATGACAGCTGTAAAAGGTGCAGGCTGCTAGCAGGGCTGGAAGGTAATTCCTGTAATGACTGGCGAGACCAGCAGCCGATAAGAAAGACTACTGATTTGGTGTGTTCATTCATCCCCGTTCTCCGAGTAGAGCACCAGCCAGTCTGTTTGTGGAGAGCGCCTCTCATTATCCTCCTCCTCAGCCCTCGCTGCTTAATTAATATCTTAACCTTTTGAGTTATTTTTGGGGACTCACGGCCTTTCATGCTAGCAAAACCAGGAAAAAGGGAAGGTAAAAAAAAAAAAAATTGGGCACATGGGACGGCAAACTCGCACTTCAAAACTGGACATCCTGTTAACCAGGACTTATTCAGATAACCTTGGAATTTTCCCGAGCGTTAGAAGCTCTCGTCTTTAAGGCACCGCTGTTTTTTCTTTGAACTTCCTGCCGTTTGCACACTGAGGGTCTTAAATTATTAAGGTCGAGATTGTATTCATTATATTTCACAGTCTGGGAAAGCTAAGGCGGCTTCAAACACTCTCACACTCTCACTTCCACTCATGTTGGTTGTTTGAGAACTGAAGAAAAAAAAAATTGAAAGTGTGGAAAAGGCTGATCAATAATCTGAAATATATATATATATTAAATAATAATCATAAAAATAGTGGATTGACAAATGACTTGAGTACACCTGGAGGAGAAAGGAAAGGCCTGGCCACTCTCTCATCACGCCTCCAATGCTCCATATTTGATGGAGTCAATGTCACGACAAACTGATTTGCATTTAGAACAAAGATGACATGAGCCCTAGGCCTGCGGTGCCTCCCTGGCGTCCGCCCGGCTGGTGGAAAGTTTCCTGACATTTCTTGCATTATTAAGCCAGGGGCTTCATTACCATGTGTGTGATCTGGTAGTCTCTCAGGCCTCTAATTCCTCACCTTGAATTGCTAATGTCTTGTTTATGACTATCGTAGCAAATCCGAGGCAACAATTACATGCAAATCAGTTTCGAGCCACATTGTGCCACCGTGAACAAAGCAGGCCGATTCGTACACATGCCCGGTCTAATATACACGCAGAGGCTGGGGGGGAAAAAGTCAGCTTTTAGAGATCGGTTGTTATCAATTAACATGACTGATATGAAAAACTGTGAAGGTTCTGAAAGATTAGGGTGGAGGCTAGTGATCAAACATTTTCTTACAACTTCGTTCAGACAAAATTCAACCGCATCATCCAAATCGTTAACAATTTTCCATTAAATCAGTGGTCATATATATATATATATATATATATATATATATATATATATAAAATACATGAAAACATAATGATAATAGCTGAAGTTAGCTGCTAACTGGCCGATTAGCAAAATATATAAATATTGAAATTATAAATAAATACGAATCATGAATTAAAATTTTATTTCTATTTTTTTTTTTAAAAGTCTATACTATATCAGCCAATCACCATCTAGATATGTAGTGATGTCATCCATCAATTCCCACACACTAGCTATTCAATCCAATTTCATTTAACAACAGACTTTGTCACAAAGCAATTTTACAGAAATCCAGAAGTAGAGACAGTGGTGAGGAAAAACTCGCAACATCGTATGTGATAGACCTGCGATTAAAGAAAATTACAATGTTCTGTTTACATCATCGTGCAGAAACCAGGGTTGTATAAACACAAACATTCATCAAAGTGAGGTGCTTGAGGTGGGAAGGATCATTTTGTTTGTTTCGTTTACGTTTCAGCATCGCTTCTACAGTATTTGTAGCTATCCCTTGCGTTTTGCGTAATCCTACGCCGTCCTCCAACCGGTAGATTTGTTTTCAGTCAAAACATTTCTTACGCTGACAGACCTACTACATCATCCGCTGTCTTTGGTCGCAATGAGATTAAATCCACCATCCACGAGCACGTCATAAAACCACCAATCTTAACTCACTGTCAAAGAATTATTTTACGATGTGCGATTTTGTTTGAGAAAAATCGTACAGTATAAAGTCGGCTTGATATCGTCCCTCCTTTCCGGAGAGCACTACTCTCGGATTCGAACTTGCGATTTCCTGTTGATCAGGCGGACGCTTTTCTGAGGCACGTGTAAACAGCTAGAAGTTTTGAGCAGCACTTAAGAGGACGCAGTGCTAACTGAGAAGTGTCTAACACGCACGTCTTTCCCTTTTTCTCCACTGTCTGAATAGGTTCAGGGCCGAGCGTGGCAGTCTGCGACAGAGACACTCAGTAGTCAGTAGTCAGCAGGCGGATCCGAAGGGGCTCTCGGCGGTGGAGCAAAGAATCATGGGTGATTTACTAAGTGTAAATGAGGCGACGGAATCTGGAAGCAGCTGTTTTTACAGCCTGTTAGACACACTAGCGCAAACTTGGAGTGGACAGCACACAGTTATTTCCCACACAGAACATCTGTTTTACATTCTCCTCCCTCCAACTGGCCAAATCCCTCGACTACATCCCCGACTGGACATATTCACTCGGGGAAGAGCAACACACACACACACAAACACACACACACACACACACACACACACACACACACACACTTCTGCTGCCTAGACAGTGTCCTGACCTCCATAACCACACACACACATAGACACACACACACACACACACACACACACACACACACAGACACACACACACACACACACACACACACACACCCCAACAGCCAGACATCTACACTGACAGTCGTGATTTGCTGTCTGTTTTCTTCTTTTTCTTCTTCTTCTTCTTCTTCTTCTTCTTTTTCACCACAAGACTCGCTTTTCAGCTATAATATTTTTATGACCTCATTTTCTAAGACCAGACCATTTACATTTACAGCAGTATATAATTTTTATACAATACACAATAACATAATGATGCCGTTTGTTACAATTTATTGGTGTGTTGAGCTCACTCAAGTCACCACACACCCTCACCACGTCTGCTCTTTCTCTCTTTCTCTCTTTCTTTCTTTCTTTTTTTTTTCCTATTCTTACTTTCATTTCTGACAGCCAAAGTGCCGGACCACGAGTGCCGACATTTATGATCGTCTGCATTAAAGCTGACAAAGACGATTTCCGTATCTTCTCTGTTTTCCGTCTTTTTTTTCTTTCTTTCTTTTGAGCTTGCTTGGTCTCCTCACGTGAGATTAGAAGAGGCAGGGATTAAGCGCGAGGTGGAAGAGGTGGTGTGCGGGGACGAGGGGCGTTATTTTTTAAACTAACACTGAGCAGCTTAGTGAAATCAGAATGAATTAAATTCATTACACTCGTGCCTGGTGACAGGAAAGTTGGCAGAGCAGAGACAGGAATTAAGCACCTAGGCAGACGTGATGTCAGAAAGCCATCGTCTGCTGGGTCACTGGGGGGAAGGAAGTCAGATTTCTGACCTCCACCTCTAAGTGCAGTAATAAAATTCTCAAATATCATTGTTTTCCCACTCATGCCCTCCAAGAAGCCTTGAAGCTCCGCCCACTTGGCACAATCACGTCATGCCACATATCTCTGAAAAGTTTGATTCCTGATATATATATGTCAATTTATGTGTCATTATGATCTTTTACATGATCATGTTCATCCCTTTACCTATTCATATCTATTTAGAAGGATATTACAGAGGAATTTCCACAAAATATATTTACTTGTAGGAATATTCACCTGTAGTGTCTCAACTTTAATTAATCATAAGTGTGTGTGTGTGTGTGTGTGTGTGTGTGTGTGTGTGTGTGTGTGTGTGTGTGTGTGTGTGTGTGTGTACATGTGCGTGTGTGCATGTGTGTTTGGGTAAAAGGTGACGCCTTTCAACAGACTTTATGGACGTTTTAAGGGTAACCGGTTTGTACTGGAGGCCGATGTCAGCAGCTTGGTGTAAAGAAAAAAAAGGCCTGTTTCATGTTAACAAATTAAACAGATTAGATGTGAAAGTGCCAGACAAGACTTAGAGTCTGAGTCTGGACAGAAAAGTGGGGGGGATACAGGAAGTGGACAGAGGGATATGGGTAGCCTTTTTTCCTCGCTAATCCTGCCCATACACACACACACACACACACACACACACACACACACACACACACACACACACACACACACACACATTGAGATCTGAGACAGACGACCTCACCTGCAGGTCTCTACCTGCCCCATGAATATGAGCAAAAAAGCAACACAGGGCAAAAAAGTGCACTAATTACAATGTGGCTTCATGTTCTCGTCCATTTTATCGTCCCATTTCCTAAAAGTCAGAATTAATCAGTTTTGACGAAGTACACTAACTAGCTAGCTTAGCTGTGCAATGTACAAGAAGATAGATGTCTAAGGCAGGGGTCAGATTATGATCCGGATGCAGACCCAGAAAACTATTTCAGAATTAAGTACTTAAATTAATGTGAGTCAATTAATGTAAGTAAAAAACTGACTGTTGTACAGCGACTCTAGTATTGTAAACGTGAACCAGCTTGGCTTATGTAGGTAGATCCACAGTTGGAGTTTAACCAATCACATTAATTAATTAATTAATGTAAATTATTTAGCTGAAGGATGCTAATCAGACCAGAGACTAACTACAGGTCTAAAGAGTTTTTCATTGTGGTCTTATTAGTGACTTTACGACAAGTCAACCATGAAATTAGAACATTTAAAGATGAACAGACAAAGGAGTACAGTATGCATTACAAAATGGATGTATCTCATCTGTTCAGAGTATGTCACACTAGTCAAAAGTGGTCACGTGAAGCGGCACTACGAAACAAAACTATTTAGAATTGTCTTATTTATAGCTACGTATAAACTAATCATTAATGGCTAAGAATTAAAAGGAAACTGTTGTCGCCGTTCAGGCAAGTTAGCTGCTTATCCGGATGTTTGTAAGCAAAGAATTTTATGTAATTGTACCTTCATAAATCTTTAGTTGAACACCCCTGGTCTAGAGTCTAATCGCTGACTACTAAAAGTGAGTTGTATTTTTAAATTGGGTATTCATATTGTTCCCACTTCGCAACATGTGGTTTTTAGTTCCGAAACCCGTATTTGTGATAATTCTGATATTCACAATCTGCATGATTTATTGACATTCACTGATATTTAGTGTTAGGTTTTTAGCTGATAACATCATTTTTGCACTAACATATGCTAAAATGTCTAATTAGCCAATGGTGTTGTTTGTTTTGCTGCCATACGATACCGTGATGTCATGTTGCGATCTAAATAAGAAATCTCCATAATATGGTGAAGGATCTAACCATGGCATGAACAGGAATGAACAGATTTTTGGACAGCCCACCACACCACACCACACCACGCGACACCCCCCCCCCCCCCCAACATCCTTTAGCAAGACAGTCCAAAGTAGACTGGGCCAAGTGGGAGCATCAGCACAGCATATATACGCCTGGAGTCTCTCCTCCCCTTCCTGGCTCGGCTCTCTCGCTCTGATGTAACAAAGCTTCACTCTGTTGGCCAAACAGAACTGGCAACATGGGGGCTCGTGATAAAAACCTGTAGCATCTAGCAATAAAAACAAGGGGCTATTTTTCATTTCGTGTCAAAATAACATGAATTTCACGTTTAAAGTACCTGGGTAGACTCTTTGCTCTGAAATTGTTATACGCTGGAGCTAGCTGTCGGAGCGAGCTCTTCCTGAAATCAGCCACCTCTCTTTGCACTCTGATTGCTTTGCGGATTCCTCTGTGCAGTCGCGGTAAAGCGACTCCTGCCTCAGAGTTTAAAAAAATGAGGTTCTCAGTCGAGGCTGGGCAACCTTATTTACCCAGCAGTCAGCTGAAAGTGTAGCCGGTTTGCAGGAGATATAAAAGAGAGCGAGAGCGAGAGCGAGATACAGGTTTATATACAGGATGGAATAAAGGAAAGAGTCTAGTCATCCTATAAATCTGCAGACTTCTCATTCAGTCGCCGGGTGGTATTATTACCACTGAAGCACTCTTCATTACTATCAAACGGGGGTTCTGGTCTGGAGAAAACACGGCTCAGAACAAAAGCCAGCTCCACCAGCAGGCCTCGATGTTTGTCATCTTATTGGCGCCTGTCCCTCTGAATTGATCCCAAGCACTTAAGGGAGGGGAAAGTGTCAACGTGTGTGTGTGTGTGTGTGTGTGTGGCTTGTGTAAGTGTATATAGGACGAGGCTAGGTCCGTGCATTCTGGCCCTGGTTTGTGTGTTTATACTGTGGAGACAGAGCGAGCCGTGCGGGCTGTGGCCTGGGAGAGCAGATCCAGACCAGATGAGGGTTAAAGCGAGGAACCAGAGACTCGAGGGTGGGGAAGGGGGGCACCTCTGCTCCAAACGGCCCTTATAAGGCTCTGATTGCACGCAAGCCGCATCTGAGACGAGGGACAGCTGAGGTTGCTGGACCATGAGCTTCATGATGTACACACACTTCACCCAAAAAAAAAAAAAAAAAAGTGTGAGGTGCTTCCCATCATCAAACATGCCAGAGTGTGAAAGGCCCTTATTTAACAGGCACCTGTAAAATGAAATCAGGCATACAAAACACCAATAACGGTGCCAGCCACTGTGTCCGGGCCGGAAATATAACGCTAATTACAAAATCACTTTATTTCCTTTGAATTCTGGTGCTAAACACGTATTTAAGACCAAAAAAAAGTGCCTTGCCTGTGAGTTTTTAAAGAAGAAAAAAAGATCCAGCAAGCCAAACAAAACTCCGTTGGGGGTGATGTAGCTGTAATTAGCAAACAAAACATGGAGGATTTTTGAACAGACATATTGTCAGAAAAAGGCGCAGGGGTCAGGCCTACCTGATGGAATCATCTCAGCCTGGTTACTATTCTTCTAGACAGAATAATAACTGCAATCGCAGCTCGCAGTCTCTATAAACAAAACCCTCTATTTGTCAGGATAAAGAAAGCATTTCTTTGCGCTGTGATTATGACAGAAGGCTTAAGCTAACCTTCAGTGGCATCAAGGTTAACGTGACGGGTGCGATGATCAAACAATGCACAGTATATGACTTCGGCCATTTTCTCTTAGGCAATCAAAAGGAATGATTTCAAAAGCGATAAAGAAGATTACAAGAGCATGCCGCTCTACTTCTGTTTAATTCTCAGACGAAGGGAGAAAAATGGGCTGGGGAAAAAGGGAAGCTTGAACACAAAAAAGAAAAAGTGCAGCAGAAAGCAGCGCTGGAAAAAGAATGTCAGAAGCTGTAAACGGAGAGAGGGTGGTGGTGGTAGTGGGGGGTATGGCATTCACACAGTACGCCTGTCTCCAGTCTAACTGAAACCAGGCTCTCTTCTATAACCAGTCCAATCTGTTTTCATTTGCAAGAAACAGAGCTCTTCTACCAGCACCCCTCCTCCTCCTCCTCTTTCTCCTCCTTCTTGTTCTCCACTCCAAACCCCTATATTCAAGGGCCTAAAACCTCCACTTCACTTGCTTTGTCTGATACAGGGAGACCGGGGTAGCAGCATGACTTTGACACTTGGTGTGAATGGTTATAAAGAACTATATAATAAAGTACATAAAAATGATGGAACAATATGAATTCTAATTGACTATGGTCACTTAGTAAGTTTTTTGAGTTATGTCCCCTCATTCTGCTGCTTCAAGTTGCACTCTTTTGCTTATTTGATGCACAGGTCAAATTATTAAGTGTTAAATACCGTGTGTCATTAGCAAATTAAAGGGTTTCAATGGAGATTGTGTGTGCTCACAAGCCACTGGGCAGCAAGACAATGCAAAAGAACTGTAAAAACATCACTGTCAAGAGACAGAAGTGTTTCCTGGCATTGCCTCACTGCAGAACGGACTTCACAAAATTGCATAAGCTATTCATCTAATTCAAGTGGGTTTACATCAGCGAGTGGACGCAGCGATGCGCCAGGGAGTTAAAAAGGCCTCTCTCCGTCTGATAGCCCTGCCGCTAAGCTACAGCAGTCTGCTCGAGCTTGGCAGCATCCAAGAAGAACATGACACACAAAGGACATTGTTTAAAATGATTCACTCCGTTTTAAAACCGCATCGACCGGAAATTAAACAGCGATCCAGACGGGTACAGACCACTCGTCACCCATCTTAAGGGTACGCTTCCATAAGTGCTGTCCATCACCCCCCAAGCTGGGTTAACGCTCCAAGCCAAGACCCGTTCAAGCTACAGATGAGTCCCTCCGAGGACTCTGTACAGAAAGCAAGCAGACTGGAGGTCCTGGATGGAAGGAAGGAGGGAGCAATGAGGGTCTGGGTGAGCGAATTAATTACACGTGCATTTTTGGATGGAGTATACCATAATGAGCCCCAGCTGCGCCAGGCATCCAACTCCCTTTAAATGTAACTATAAAAAGCTGGGCATTCAACATCCCCTTCACAAAGAGAAGTGGGCACCATAAAAGGTCCCTGTGATGTGTGCTCAGAAACATGGCACAGGAGACATGCTAGCAAAGAGGGCAAGGGAAATTATTTTTAGGCAGGAAGAGGTTGCATTGTGACTTTACACTATCGCTATGTTCAAAAGAGTCAATGTGAACAACTTCTTGCAGTACTCATAGCATTAAAAGTCAAAAGTTTCTGAGAGAACCAAGCTCGCAATATCTCAGAATAGCATAACCTACAGGTTACCAACCCTGGCCCTGGGGAACCTTGCACATTTTAGTGTTTTCCCTGTTCTAACACATCCGTTTCAACTTAGGAAAGGTCGTTAATTAGCTGAGTAGGTTAATCAGATGTCTCGGAAGCAGGAAAAACTCTAAAATGTGCAGGACAGGGGGTAGTCTGGGAACCTGTGGCATAGCCCATGGAATCCATCGCTTCCCAGTATGGTGTAACTCATGAAAGATTAGTTTTCTAAGGGTACTTACATCATAATTTTAGTCATTCAGTAGTTTCTCAATAATTTACCAACACGACTGATGGAAATGCAGGTATTCCCAACAGTTCAATCTTGTTTTTGTTGTCACTATGCCTTTACATTTCCCATATAAGACTTTCTAGCTATCTAAACCTTTAATCTCAGTCATTTTGCTAGCTCAGGCTTGACATCCATATTTCCCAGTGGCTTAGCAGTGTTCTCACAACCTTTACCACTAGAACCATTTTCATTTGCGTTAAAAAAAAAAAAAAAAAAGTGCTCAACCAAATCCCACCCATCGAGTCCACTTTCTGAGATCAATGTAAGCATTGGTCTTGCACCAAGTTAACATCTTAGTACTGGAAAGCAGTGTATGAGAGGCTAGGTTGTCATAATAAGATCTGTTTCCATTATTATATTATGATATTATAGAGTGCGAGAGAGCAGTGCAGAAAGTAATATCTCTGCTCAACCACTAGCTCTTGATTTCGCTGACAGGCATCATATTCATTTCACACCTCTGGCGCTAACAAGGTTGATTGGTATCACTGTCATCTGATGACGTAGCTCGTACTGCTCCTCTCCATTCCTGTGCTACTGATTAGCTTTAATGATGCTCATTTGGCCCTGGGAATCTTACCTGATTTCTGGGCTCGTGAGAGGGATGCCATGTTCAGAGAACTGGCTGAATTAGAAAGAGACAAAAAAGAAGGAGAAATAGAGAGACTGAGAGATGGTTCTGAAGCAATTCTCATGCTAGCTCTCATTTTCAGATTAGGCACATGGCCAAAACTTTGCCAGGGGCGAAAGTCCAAATGGTGTCCTTTTCAAAAAATGGACACCACAGACTGTAGAGCTCAAGACGTAGCCAAAACCCTGCAGACTCTTATGACAGAGACAGAAAATCACACATTAAACCTCTGTAAATGATGGAAAGAACAAATACAGTGGATTAAGAGCACACAGCCTAATCCAGCACTCATTGTTCTAATGCCATTGTGGCTTGAAATGAAAATGAATGAAAGGTTAGATAGAAACCAGGGGAACCAAAGAATTGGTGCCAGCTACATTAATACCGCAGACACTCAGTCAGTACTCTCTGTTCAGCGAGCATCAGCCAATTTTGTTGGATTAAGCGACAGGTTTCTATGGTGGCTTTGAGAGAGCCAAATAGTGATTTATTGTTCTAGTTTCTGATCAGAGGGATGTCTGTTGAGGCACAGTGGCACCTTTTGGCTGAAATCCAGCATTGTTTACAGCTAAAAAGCCCTCTAGATATCAAACGAATTAACTTGCCAGTGGTCCTTCCAACAGGTTGCTACAAAAGTCAATTTTGTTGTGATACACAACCGATTTCTTATGTAACAGAAGAAATCTAATTTGATTGATTTTTAGACACTAAAATCCTCAAGTGTTTTTCTGCACAGCCTCATCGCACAGATCAATAGCTCCAGTGATCTACAGTGATTGTGTTTGTTTGGGGTGAATAATTCGACGTGTTCGGTGAGTTCGGCCGATGTTTTGAGTAAGCGCACTAAAGACCCAAGCCCATGAGGAGAAACTCAATCTGCTTTTACTGCTTTTCCGCAATTTACTTCACTACCACCCAGACTGCTCTGCATATCCAGTAAATAGAAAAAACATCTCCGCAGTCACTGACATGTTGCCCCATGATGGGAGGAACATTAAACGCTGCATGTACAGAAGCAAAACGAGGCCTCAGAGGATGGCGAGATGGGGAAATGGCTTGGAAACAATCTCAGTCTCTCGTAGATAAAAAAGCAGACTAGAGACGGAGGGCAAAAAACAGGGTTAAACCAAAGAAGTCTCGAGGAATGATCAAGCAGTGCCAGCTAGTGATCCTGCTCTTCAGCATGAGCTTTGATACAACGTGTTCTCCAAACTCCACAGGCATGAGCAATTAGCGCCAGAGAAGCATGATTACAGGGCTGCTATACACACACACACACACAAGGCCTAGAGTTCTCCAAGTTCTCAAAATGAAGTGACAGACCGAGAGAAGGCAAGAGAGAGAGAAAAAGAGGGAGGCAGTGACCACAGAGGACAAATATCAATATTGCCTGCAGAGTCTGGGGGTTTGTGCAGAAGCTGTTAGCATGTGAAATTGGGAAGCCTTAAGCCCCCCTAAACAA
>CM042548.1:15273526-15281026 GCA_023630585.1 Cranoglanis bouderius | reverse complement strand
GGAGAACGTGTGAAAGTGAGAAATTGCAGGAGTGACAGGAACAGGGCCTCATCTAGCAAAAAGCTACAGCACGGCTGTGGTCACCACATGACACAATACTGCTCTTACACTCACTGTGTGTGTGTGTGTGTGTGTGTGTGTGTGTGTGTGTGTGTGTGTGTGTGTGGT
The DNA here is from genome assembly GCA_023630585.1 of Cranoglanis bouderius. Taxonomy (NCBI): domain Eukaryota; kingdom Metazoa; phylum Chordata; class Actinopteri; order Siluriformes; family Cranoglanididae; genus Cranoglanis; species Cranoglanis bouderius. The sequence goes on along the minus strand of CM042548.1, from coordinate 15,280,858 downwards.
TGGGGTGGATTTCATTGCTAAAGTGTTTTTTAAAACCATGTTTCAGTGTTTTCAGTAAAAAGACAGATTCTAGCCACGTTCTAGCATCATTCTGACTCTGAACAAAACTGAATCATGTAACACACCATTTCAATCCTTTAGCGGTGGGAAATATGGCAAGAATATATATTCACGATAATGAAAGACCTTTTCATGATTGATTGTCTTACAGTGTTTAGGCTCGCTAAAATATTTATATGTACATTTTTTCAAATGATATTTTAAAAAGATGAAAACTATTCAAATATATATACAGTACTGTGCAAAAGTTTTGGGCACCCTATATTTTTTTAGTACAAACTTTGTTATATTGTTATAGATTTTTCTATTTTATGACGTCTACATGATCAAGTCAGTACAAAAAACATTTTAGATTCCCAAACATTAGTTTTCTAGCACAAAATAAAATGTTACAGAAAAATGTTTGTATATCATTAAAGAAAGCAGTATATTACGTAAGAGACACTTTTCAGACAAAAAACACAATGAAGGCTTCTGGGTTTTGCTGCAAATATAAGAAGCAAGTGTGAAAGTCAAAGTCTCCAGAAGAACTGTGTCTGGTTCTGCAAGATGCTCAATAAAACTTACCAGCTCATTTCCTTATAAAACTGCACTAATTGTACCGGAGACTACTATTTTTATTTTAATTTTAATTTTTTTGTCACACCAAATATTGACTTTGTTTCATTTACTACTGTTTACTGCTCTTTACGGTTTTGTTTTGTTTTTAATGTGGAAACATTTAATTTCATTATTTTGAAGGCATCTTTGCTCCACAGCATTTCTTTGCATGTGCCTAAAACTTTTGCAGAGTACCGTAATTCACATTTTAAAAGAAGTATTAATGCTGTCTGTGGCATCAGCGCCTTGTAACAGACACAAGAAGAGGTTTTAAAAGAAATTTATATTTGCATGTTTACAAAATCTGTACAGATGAGAAAAATGACATTTTGACAGTATTTATAGCGGCACTTAGCGATTTTGGCGAGTTAGCTAAAGTTTTCAAGCGCAAACAAATCCAAACAAATAAGTCATTAGCTTCTTTGATTTGTTCCTCCCAAAAGCCACACCCTAAACACACCTGAGGCGGACCTTTATGACTGTAACATGATTGACAGAATGACAGCTTGGTGGTCCATATCATGTGGGGTTTTTTTCTCCATTTGCAGGTGACAGAGAGATCAGAGTGTCAGCTCTGATCAGATATTTCATTGAAGCATCTGCAATATAAGGAGAACTTCACAATAATTTTGCTAACTTCACTGACCGCACCTTTAATGTCCTTTAATCAGCTGTTTGTTACAGTGAGGAACATTATAAATGTACAGATTATCTGCGTCACTCTTTTTTTTAAAAAGCATATCGCTACATAATTTATTGCAATATCATTGTTATATCATGATATTACTCCAATTAGTGACCCTGTCTGTCGTCCAGCTGAGCTTTTTCAGAGCCTGAAACATCCAGATTCTTTTTTATTATAGTTTTTAATAGTTTTTTTAATAGTTTAACTTTTTTTTTTACTCACTGATGTGTCAAGCTGAAAGAGAATCAGTGCTGAGTGTGTGTGTGCGTGTGTGTGTGTGTGTGTGTGTGTGTGTGTGTGTGTGTGTGTGTGTCACAAACCAACAAATCCACATCCAGCAGCAATATGGTACCACTTTTCCCTCGCCTCGACATCAATATCAACGCTTCACCGAAGCTCACGATGCATTTTCATCACTTTACACTGTTTATTCAGACATGAGAATTCACACTCAGCACCAAATTTACCAAAAACTCAAATGTTTCCAGATCCTTTGTACGTCCACAGACAAAAGACAGTGTATGGTGCATAACTGTGATTGTATTAAAGTGGCAATTTGTCATTTCTACAGCCTTTACAATAACAACATGGGCAAGCTTTTCATCTTTTCCTACAACCGACTCCGCCTCCATTGCTGAAACGACACATGCCTAGGGAGTTGCCTTTTAGGGAAAAAAGCACAAAGCCGAGCCGCCGCGTTACATTTCTAGGCCAGAAAAATGTCAAAAAGAAGCGTAAAACAAAGCGACAAATCTGTCTATTTCACGGCCGTATTGTGAATCACAGATTTCCTGAGGTGTCTTTGAAACGATATGATTCGTATATCTTTAGAAGCAGCTTCAAAAATGACCAACTGCACCTTTAATCCTTCGATAAAATTACGATTATTTAATTTAGCCAGTGTTTTTTTAACAACACACATTGCAAAAATGTCATATTCCACGATGTCCATGATATGTAATATGTTTCGAGGTTTGGTTTCGAGGTTAGCTAAGTGTGAGCTACTGTACGCTAATTAGCTTAGGTACAAAAGTAGTAGCAGGGGTTCAATGGTTTATTGTTAAACATCTACAAAAATAAAAAAAAGGATATGATTGGAATGAAACTAAATTTTAAACCTCCAGTTAGAGGATATATGCAAATACTGAAACACACACACACACACACACACACACACACACACACACACACACACACACACACACACACACACACACACACACAACCTTTCATCTCATCCCTAGCAGCAACTCTTGTAGCCTCTGGCTATGCAAAATGTCATATTTCATTTAATTAGCGCTATTAGTTAGGATTACATTCTGCAGCTACACGGCTATACGTTGTGATTGAGGAAGTGAGGAAGTGTGTGTCCTGCTGATATTTAGACAAAACTCTCGAGTGGTTCCTTGTCAGCTCCCTGACGTTGATAATTTTCCTAAAACAGCACATCCTGAAGTGTTTTATTCCTCTTACACAATAGCTATATGTCAACAGTTACCATGTTTAATGTAATAAAAAAAAAAAAAAAGTCACGTCGTACTTTTTATCCATTTATATTTACATTTACTGTTCTGGAAGCAAATTAGCTCCTGTTCTCACTTACGTTATAGCAGATGTAAACAGTAGTTCCCTCACCAGCCTCGCTTTTTATTTTCTCTCTCCTGAAGTTCATAAGTCATAAGCGTTGACACTGAAGGCTCCTTCCACAAATGTTAAATAAAGATCTCTCTAAAGTATCAGTTAGCCAATTAGACATATTTAATCTTAGATTATGCGGCACGTCAGTCATATAAGTCCTTCTACAATATCGTAGAACGAGTGCATTTACATAAGCCTGTGATTTGAATCGGAGCTGCTGTTACAGAAAATGAATCAATACCTTCGGACCAGATGTGAGATTTGAAGATATAGTCGATATCGCATCATGCACAGGATAAATATATAGGAGCATAATGAAATACTTAAATACGGCACTGCTCTTCCTGTCCAGAGTAGTCCTTCATGTGTGTGCGCGCATGTGTGTGTGTGTGTGCGTGTGTGTGTGTGTGTGTGTGCGCAGTCGATGTGATGTGATGCAGGTTGACGTGTGCGAATGAATCGGCGGAGTTTAAGGCCTGTCAAAACAGCAGTCGCGTGTCGGGGGCCAGACGGAGGAAGAAAAAGATCAAACTGCAGCTCTGGGGAGGATGATAATGTTGTTCTGCTCAGAATTAGCTTTTTTGATTCTGAGACACACTCTCACACACACACACACACACACACACACACACACACACACACACATATATATACACTCGTCCTCCTTGGATTCTCTCTCTCTCTCTCTGTCTCTCTCTCTCTCTCTCTCTCTCTGTCTTGCTCTCTCATTTTTCCATTTGAAGCTGACAGATGGATATATTAAAGAAAAAAAAAGCAAATTCATGAAAAATGATCTGCGCTTTGAGAGTACGAGCACCGCTGCCATGTTGTTGTTTTTTTCCGAAACGGAGCCCGAGTGTTTTTCTGCGTGTCATTTTCTATTTCACGTGGAGAACAAATGGGAAGCGGAAAAGGTTTAGCATAAAAGAATACTTTAACCTGCTGGGAGGCAATTATGAACACAAGGCAGCGTGCACATGTTTAGCTGCACGCCCAGCTGACATTCAAGCTTCTTAATCATTTTCCGAGGACATTTCATCTCTGCCTTTATTCTCAGCCAGCTCGAGAATTCTCGCTTCTTCTTCTTCTTCTTCTTCTTCTTCTTCTTCTTCTTCTTCTTCTTCTTCTTCCGATGCCGAGCTAATGAAAGGGCTAAAATTTACTCGTAGTCACCGCAATATGATTTACGGAGGCAAATGTTCATCTTTCATTCCAATAACCCATTATTCAAATGGTGAAGTTTAAACAAGATTAAAAATTATCCCTCATCCCCACCCCCTCCCCTCCTCCCCAACCCTTTCTTTTTCTTTCTCCTCCCTTCTTCTTCAAACCGGAGCTTATTAAGAAAGCGGTTTAAAATAGAATTTGGCTTATTACGAGTAATTTAAAAGTAATTTTTTAAAAATCCAGAAAGATCGAATGACTTGCCATGATAGGTGGATATTGTATTAAATGCATATTCATATTTCTAGTCACGCACACACAAGGTATACTGATTTAAAGATTTATTATATATATATATATATATATATATATATATATATATATGTGTGTGTGTGTGTGTGTGTGTGTGTGTGTGTGTGTGTGTGTATATTTCACATGACTTCACGTGAATAGTCACATAATGAACTTTTCCTAGAATTACGTTTTTTTTCACCTGCGATTTGTTTTCTCATGATTCATTTATTTCCACGTGAATCTTTTTTTATGCTATTCTTCACTTTATTCATACATTTTTCACATGATTAATTTTTCACGTGTGTTTTTTTTTCCACGTGATTCTTTTTCTCAACATGAATCATTTTTCGCCTGCAATTTGTTTTCTCATGATTCATGTATTTCCACGTGAATCCTTTTTTTACGCTATTCTTCACTTTATTCATACATTTTTCGCATGATTTATTTTTCACGTGTGATTTCTTTTTTCACGTGATTTATTTCTTTTTCTCAACATGAACCATTTTATCACCTGTGATTTGTTTTCGCATGATTCACTTATTTCCACGACTAATTTCTGTTCTTCACATTATTCATTCATTTTTCACGTGATTCATTTCTGTTCCTCAACATGATTCATTTATCACGTGATTCGTCACAAGATTCAGTTTTCAGATGTGATTTCTTTTCTTTCACATTGTTCACAGGATGGCATGGTGAAATGTCACCTGCATGTGTTTTTAATGTATTATTCACACTTTACTCATATGTGATTTTAGATTCATTGTTTTAAATAACGGATATTAAGAATATGAAAATATATATATTTGACACTCTCTCACATATTTAGAATTTTAGGTGAATATTAGCATGTTTACATGAAAACTAGCCTTTATAATTCCCTTAGAGAAAGTCACCTGAACGTGAAATTATTTACGATCATGTGATTCACATGAAATGTATGTGATTTTTGGCACCACAACTCACGCTTTGATGATGAAGCCTCAGTGACGACACATGCGTGCTATGTAGCATAGAGGCTTTGAAATGTGAAACCGTTTGCAATAAAATCTCCACATCATCTTCCGTAATTAACGCCAACGGACACTGTAAGGCGGCTCCGCGCCATGTGGGGTTCGGACTAAATTAGGTTCTTCCAGGTTATTAAGGGTGTATTTAAATGTGCACCATGGCATGGTGGCAGCAAGTAAATTGTCTTTGATGCCGCAGGAAACCTTCGCAAACAAGGACGCTTTACAAAATAAAAAAATTTTTTAAAAAGACATTATTAAAACCAAAGCCAGTGTCATAAGCCGGTCCAACCGCTTTTCCCCCGCCAACTTTGTCCAACCCTGAATATTATTTTATGAGACCCATTTCCCATGATCCCTCTGGCTGCATCTTTGTGAAGGACTGTTTTGTAAGATAACTAAGGGGGAGAGAGAGAGAGAGAGAGAGAGAGAGAGAGAGAGAGAGAGAGAGAGAGAGAGAGAAAGAAAGAGAGACAGCGAGAGAGAGACAAAGAATAAGAGAGAGACAGAGAAAGAAACAGAGAGGCAGGGAGACAGAGAAACAGAAATACAGAGAGAAATCAAGAGAGAGACAGAGGCAAAGAGAGAGACAGTAAGATAGACAGAGAGACAGACAGAGAGAGAGACAGAGAGAGAAAGTAAATGAAAGAAAGAGAGACAGAGAAAGAAACAGAGACAAAGAATAAGAGAGAGACAGAGAAAGACAGAGAGAGAGAGAGAGCTCTCACCCTGCAGCTGGACTGAGCTAAACTGCCTCTTTACCCCTATTCAATAGCAAACTGGTTCTTTTAATCCTTCTCTCTCGCTCTCTCTCTCTCTCTCTCTCTTTCTCTCTCTCTCTCATTTTGAGTATTTGAATTTTAATGAGTTTTTCACCTTTTTAAGCAGATGGCTCAGGCTGGATTTCTCCATGAAAGTGAGCGTTGAGTTCTCTGTCACGTTTTGCACAATTTGTTTCAACTACCAGAGTCCTTCAGGGGGTTTAGAAAAAGGGTGGCAGGGTTGTTGGTGTGTGTGTGTGTGTGTGTGTGTGTGTGTGTGTGTGTGTGTGTGTGTGTGTGTGTGTGTGTGTGTGTGTGTGGTGAGGATTGGAGGGGGGAGTATGGGAGAGATTCGAGTCTGTAATGTGATGTTTCACTCAGCGCAGCACAGGCTCCTCTAATGAAATCAGCTGAAGGAAAAACAATCTCTCTCGAGGCCTCGGAGATGAGCGGTATCACAATCACGACAGGATCCTGCAGAGGGAAATGAGCACGCTTCCCTTTGTCTGAAAATGCAGTGTGTGTGTGCGTGTGTGTGTGATTCATACTGCGATCAAGGCCTAACTTATTTTAATCCCTTTAAACTCTCATAACTACACAACTTTCCTATTCACTTCACTGTCGTTCCTGAACTCTGGATTCTGATTGGTCAGAGGGTGTTGATTCATTTTCTATACCAGCAGCTCTGACAGTATTGCAGCTACAAATCACAGGTTTCTATTAATGCATTCGGTCTGATACCTTATCGTTTCTATAGTAACAGCTCATCCATAAAGGAATTGTACGGTCGATGCTCCACATAAACTGATCCGCTGATACGGTGAAGTTTGCAGTAAGGAGATGTTCATTTAACGTTTAGGGAAGGAGTCTCCAGTGTCAGCACTTTGTAACAGATAACTTGGTAAAGATTTAAAGATAAACAGTTAAAGGTAACTGTTTGCATTTTCTGGTTTGGTTCAAAGCTGTCTCAAGAAGTTCAAGAAAGAGAAAAGTCAGGTAAGGGGATTAACTTGTTTCCTGAACATTGGATGTAACTTAAAACAGATTTTTTTTAAATGTTAGTGTTGACAAATTGCCGTAGTGTGAGAGGATTAAACACTTTTGCTATCGATTATTAATG